>ML298778.1:668-17423 GCA_005239495.1 Nicotiana undulata
TTTCAGCTCTGTCTTATTTTGTATTTCAGAGACAGTCGTATGTATTTATTTCAGACCTTTTGTTGTAGTAACCTCTTAGATAGTCCGTGAGTACGTGACACCAGTTCTGGGATTTGTTTACGAGTTTCATTTCGAAAATGCTATGTTGCACTTTAGTTATCTTGTTCTTATTTGTTGTTAACGAGTTTTAATTACTTCAAACATTGTCTTGTCTAGCGGGTTCAACGTTAGACGCAGTCATGGCCCGAAGGTGGAATTTCGGGTCGTGACAAGTTGGTATCATAGCCCTAGGTTGCTTAGGTCTCACAACTCACGGACAAACTTGGTAGAGTNGAATTTCGGGTCGTGACATAAAATGGTTAACTTAGCTTCGGTCCCCTTTACCTTTTATCATCTCATTCACCTCTATTCTCCAATGTTGTTCCGCCAGGGAGTTTTCACTCTCGCGGTCAGGAGTAAAAGGGTGTTAGTGACCCTTGATGATGATAAAGACCGAGGGTGGTACCCCCGGTATGTTGTTGTTCCTACTGCTAGTTTAGTAGGTGAAGAATATCTCCCCTTCCCTGAAAAATGGAATCTTGCACGTGAGTACAGTTTTGCTCACACTCCTTTCATTTTGCTTTTGATACTTTGTCTGTACCGCAACTGTTTTCTTTTCTTTGCAGCAACCAAGGGAACCGTCGAGAATGTCTCAGGTTTTTGAGATTGGGTAGAAAAACTTTTGTCAATCGCTCCGTTAGAAGAACGTTCGTTGAAGTACCTCTCTGGGAGGTTCGGATGGAAGGTCAAGATTCACGGTAAGCGAAGTTTTACGCTTTTACTTCTTCCCTCTTTTGAACTTTATTTGATCGCTTTCGTTTGGTAGGGTTTCGTGCTCGTGGAATCTCTATTGCAGTTGTTTTTGTTTCAAAGTTGTCCCTGGCAAAGGCCTAGGAGGTCATTTCGGGTTCCTCCTCTTCAAAGAGAAAAGCAAGTGGCTCAAGGACCTTAGAGGAAGAGGAGGAAGAGGAGGGTTCTTTAGTCCATAGGTCCCACAGGAGGAAGGTGGTATCTGACGACGAGTTTGCACTTGTCACTGACCCTACTGTGCCTGAATCTGAACTGTCTGCCCCCGAGGATGCAACTCCCTCTCCCGTTCATGAATCAGTTGATCTCCTGTTCCGTGAAGGTTTTGGTTCTATTGCTGATGAAGCTCCCCTCGCTGTTTTATCTCCCCCTTCTCTTAAAGAACTTTCCTCAATTATTCATGTTGTAGTTTCTGCTCCTATGACTATTCCCGCTCCTGTCGTTGCTTTTGCTCCCGTGCCTTTTTCTGCCTCTCATACTTCTCTGCCTGTTAATCCTTCATCTATCCCCGCTCTCGTGCCTTCTGTTGCAGAAGTAGGGTCTTCCAGCAGGGGGGAGATAAGGCAGGTGATGATAGATGTTCCAGCAACGGACAACCTCTTCAAAAAGTCGGACCAAGCTGACGTATGGTTGAAATCTTTGATAGGCTCGACTAAGAGAGCTAAGTTGGACAGCCATGGTTTCCTTACTTGGGTGAATGAAATTGTGCACTCTTCTTTAAAGGTAAAATTTGTTTTCCTTTGCTTGCATTTATATACGTCCTTACCATATCTAATTTATCTCCTTTTGTTGATCAATCTTATAGGCACAGAGTTAATGAAGAGGATTTCTCAAATGGAGCAGGCAGCAAGGGAGTTGCATATTGAGGCAGATAATTGGAAAGAGCAGTATGAAAGCTTACAACTCGACATGGAAGCCGTGGAAGAAGAGAAGTGTACCTTGGAACAGCAAGTGAGGGTTTTGACAACAGAGTTGGCCATTGGGAAGGCATCTTCGAACCAGGAAGGCAAGGATAAGAACGTCTGAGAGTCTTCATTCGCAGAGAAACTGTCCCGTGCCTCTGAGGAGATCAGGATCTTGAAGGCCTTATTGGACCAGAAGGAGGAGTATTCCGGTGAACTTGTTCAATCGCTCACTCAAACCCAGGAGGACCTCTGTTACTCTTTGGAGAAGGTTCAATTTCTGGAAAGGTCTCTCGTTCGTTTACAGGCATCTCATGATGCTGCCGTGGCTGAAAGGGATGAATTAAGAGCTGAAGTTGAATTGTGGGAGAAAGATTATGAAGCTCTTGAAGACAAAGCAGTCGTCGATGTTAGCTGGGCTTATATGAACTCTCGTCTCGACACATTGACAAAAATGGGCCAAAAGTGTTTTGACTTGGTAGCCGAAATTGCTAAAACCAAAGAGACCATTAAGAAGCCTCAGCAAATTCAAAATCTTTCTTCCCCAAAGGTTGAGGTCCCAGCTGCTTGTGTATCTCCACCCCAAGCCGATCCTCCTGCTAGTGAAGACAACCCCCCATCTGAAGAAGTTCAAGAACTTGGTTTTTTTTCTTTTTTCTTTGTATCAATTGGTGGTTACCCCCAGTCCCATCGGGGGTATGTTTGGATCCTTTAAGTCCCCAACTGACAACTTAGGGGCACCCAATGTAAAAATTAATACGGCTTAAACTAAGTTAACACTTAGTTTATTTTGCCGTTAGTATATTAATAACAATGACTTTTTGAGTTTTTGTTTAACTTTTTAAGTCTTTTGCATGCTTTATTTTGAGGTTTTGGTTTTACCTCTGAATTTTGCATTTATAAAATGCTTATATTACTCGTACCTTTTCGTAATCGGCACAGTTAATAAAAGAGGTCCCTCTTTTGATCGACACTTACTGAAGAAGACGTCTCAACTTCATAATGGTATAAATATACAAAAGTGAGATAGGAATTTTTCACATATTTTCCTTTATTGATGTTTTTCAGAGAAAGTTTTTGTATTGAACATTCGTAACATTTCACATGTGTTCGCGTATCGTCTATAACTCTTTTTACAACTGTTTTCTTTTAACAGATTTGGTATAACCTTGCACTCGTAACTATTTTTCTTTTGTAACAGTTTTTTCGCTTTAGTACAAGGAGATAACTACTTTTGTTTATAACAGTTGTGAATATAAGGGTATGAATTTTTACCCATAACTGTTTTTATTGACAACAATTTACAAATGTATACGACAGTAATGCCTTTTCATCCGTAATCGTTTTCATTTATAACAATTGTGAATATATACAAGGGTAATGATCTTTTATCCGTAACTGTTTTTTGTTACAACAGTTTTGAATATGTTCAAGGATAATGATCTTTCATCCATAACTGGTTTTTGTTACAACAGTTTTTTTAATAAGTATAAAGATGTGCATTTCTACTCGTAACTAATACTCTGCCTTTAACCTGAGAATTTGTTTATATTTACGAATATTTTTTTGAAACATTCGTTTATATTTATGAACATGTTCTCGAAGGTTTTTTGAATCAGGCTTTGTGTTTTGAGTCTTTGGCTCTTTTGATTTTGCTCATATTACTTGACTTATTGGGAAGATGGATCTTCAGGCTCGAGCTTTGACTTTTTGATAGTCTTCTTTGCTTCGTCTTTGCCTTCCATACTATATAGTACCTCAAGTGTTTGAGCTTTGAAGAATGAAATCTCGAGCACTTGACTATTCCTTCCTTGTGGTCCTTTTCCTGGAAAGGAAAAACATACGGGACTCGAAGGTATATAATTTTTAGATGATGACTGCTTAACCCTTTAAAACGTCCATCAGAAAGTTGTAACCCTAGACCGGGAATTCAGTTACTTCCTCGTGTCTTTGCACGTCTAATATCATCATCTGGTGATGGGTAAGCTTTTTGCCTATCATCTAAAACTGTTAGTAAAATTTTAACTGTACAAAAATAAAATCGAACGTAGTGATACCTGACGGGGGTATTCCTTTTCCTTAGAAGTAATACTTCTTTAAGTGGACGGAATTCCAACTGGGTTGTAAGATCCTACCGTCCATAGCCTCCAGCTCATAAGCGCCTTTTCCAGCAATGCCACCGACTTTGTAAGGTCCTTCCCAATTTGGATTTAGCTTTCTTGCACCAGCTTCCTTCGTTGATTGAAAGACTTTTTTAAGAACGAAGTCCCCAATTTTGAAATATCTGAGATGAGCTTTTCTGTTATAATATCGCTTTATTATTTGTTTTGGAGTTGCCATTCGTATTAGTGTTGCTTCTCTTCTTTGCTCGAGCAAGTCCAGATTGGTTCTTAACTCGTCGTTGTTTTCTTCCTCCATGGCTGTCGTAAATCTTATGCTTGGTTCACCAATCTCCACCGGTATCAAAGCTTCTGAACCGTAAACAAGCGTGAATGGATTTTCTCCAGTGGTTGTTTTTGCAGTTGTTCTGTAAGCCCATAATACTGCCGGTAGCACATCAGTCCAATTTCCCTTGGCTTTTTCCAACCGTTTCTTCAGATTGTTGATGATGACTTTGTTTGTTGATTCGGCTTGCCCATTATCCACAGGGTGATACGGTGATGAAGTGACTCGTTTGATTTGCCAACTTTTGAAGAATTCTGTGATTTGTGAGCCTATAAATTGTGGGCCATTTCACATACAATCTCCTTCAGTATTCCAAAGCGGTATATTATGTTTCGCCATATGAAGCTTTTCACTTGTTTTTCTCGCACATGTTTAAAAGCTTCTGCTTCCACCCATTTCGTGAAATAATCAGTTAGCACAAGTAAGAACCGTACCTTTCCTTTAGCCGGGGGAAGGGGTCCAACTATGTCCATGTCCCATTTTATGAACGGCCATGGCGATATTACTGGGTGCAGTAATTCTGTTGGCCGGTGCATGTTGTTAGCAAATCGTTGGCATTTGTCGCATTTAGCTACGAAACTCTCAACCTCTTCTTCCATTTTGGGCCAACAGTACCCTGCTCTGATTAGGGTTTTGACTAAGGATCTTGCTCCTGCATGATTTCGATAGTGTCTTTTGTGGACTTCCCTCATTACGAACTCTGTTTGACTGGGTCCAAGGCATTTTTCTAAGGGACCCCCGAACATTTTACGGTATAAAGCATTGTGAATGAGGCAGTACCGTGCAGCTTTTCGGCGTAGTGCTTGAGTTGCTTTTCTATCTTCAGGAACGGTACCATTCTGCAAAAAGTTCAAAATTTTGTTTCTCCAATCCCAAGTTAAATTGTTAATTGTTACCTCATTTTTATCCTGGTCGATTGTTGAGTGAAATAAGTGAATGAAAATTGCATTGTCTTTGTTTGACACTTCTGCAACTGCTGCAAGGTTAGCTAATGCATCCGCTTCTGCATTTTCCTCCTTGGGTATTTGTATAATTTTCCATGATTGGAATTGTCTTTCCAGGTCTCGTGTCTTTTCCAGGTATTGCTGCATACGAGTCTCTCTTCCGACATAAGTCCCCTGCATCTGGTTTACTACCATCTGAGAGTCACTTTTGATCACGATTTTCTCGATTGAGAGTTCCTGTGCCAGTTCGAGTCCTGCAATGACAGCTTTGTACTCTGCTTCATTGCTAGTTATGGGATTACATTTAATAGCTTGTCGTACCTTTTCACCCGTGGGTGATATTAAAACTATTCCCAATATAGCTTCTTTTACATTAGAGGAGCCATCAGTAAATAGAATCCATATACCTGGATTAGCACCGTTAAAGAGTTGTAACTCTTTTTCTACTTCAGGAATTATGCTGGTATTAAAATCAACTACGAAATTAGCTAAAATTTGAGACTTTATTGCAGTCCTAGGCTGATACGTTATGTCATGATCACTTAATTCTATTTCCCATTTAGCTAATCTCCCCGATAATTCTTGTTTATGCAGAATATTCGTCAAGAGGTATGAAGTCACAACAATAATGGGATGACATTGAAAATATGGTCTTAATTTTCTAGCTGCCATAATCAGAGCTAAAGCTAATTTTTTCAGATATGGGTATCTTGTTTCAGCGTCTAATAAAGACATGTTTACGTAATAAATCAGAGATTGCTTACCTTTGTCTTCCCTTACAAGTACTGCACTTACGGCAATTTCTGCTACGACAAAATAGACATACAACTTTTCCCCTTCTTTTGGTTTTGACAGCAACAGGGTTTTTGATAAATATGCCTTCAGATCTTGGAGAGCCTGTTGACATTCCTTAGTCCATTCGAACTGATTCTGCTTTTTAAGAACTGAAAAGAATTTAAAACTGTTTTCCGTAGACCTGGATATAAATCTCCCCAAGGCTGTAATTCTCCCTGTTACTCTTTGCACTTCTTTTTTGTTTGTAAGTATATTGGGTATTTTCATCAATAGCTTTAATTTCAGCAGGATTTACTTCTATTCCTGTATTTGACACAAGGAAACCCAAAAACTTACCTGATTCCACGCCAAAGGCACATTGTTTTGGATTCAGTTTCATATTATACCTGCGTAAAATTTTGAAAGTAATTGAAAGATGCTGGAAATGATCTTCCGCTTGTGTTGATTACACCAGCATGTCATCGATATAAACCTCCATCGTTTTTCCCAGATGTTGCTAGAACATCTTGGTCACCAGCCTTTGATACGTGGCTCCAGCATTTTTCAGGCCAAAAAGCATGACCTTGTAGCAATAAGTCCCCCTATTTGTAATAAAGGAAGTTTTTTCCTCGTTTGAGGGATCCATTTTTATCTGATTATAACCAGAGTATGCATCTAAAAAGCTTAACAATTCATGATCTGCAGTGGCATCAACCATTTGATCTATGTATGGCAATGAAAATGAATCTTTAGGGCATGCTTTATTTAAATCTGTATAATCTACGCATACTATACATTTACCATTCTTTTTGGGAACCACTACAGTATTGGCTAAAAAATTAGGGTACTTTACCTCACGTATTGAACCAATTTCCAAGAGGTTTTGTACCTCTTCGTCGATCACTTGGTTCTTGAATGGTCCTTGCTGTAAAGACCCGTAAAAATTTCTTGCTTAAAATAACGTCCGAATAAGTCCCCGAGTCGATACCTCTGAGAAAATCCTTAAATCGGACCTTAGTTTTTGTAAAAATATCCCAGGAATTGAAAGAACTTAATTTTTCCAGAAATTGGGTGTTATGCGACGCACTATGCGATCGCATATCGTGTATGCATACCGCATAGTAGTCGCATACACGGGCAGTTCACTGCCCAACTGAAGGGGTGTTATGCGACGCACTATGCGATCGCATAACGTGTATGCATACCGCATAGTAGTCGCATACACGGGCAGTTCACTGCCCAACTGAAGGGGTGTTATGCGACGCACAATGCGATCACATAACGTGTATGCGAACCGCATTGTGGTCGTATACCCGGGCAGAATGTTTCCAAAAATTTGACCCACCTGAGGGCCATATGCGGTCCCAGATGCGAACCGCATGTCAGGAATGCGATCGCATTTCTGACCGCATATCCGTCGCGACCTGTTATATTTCTAAAATTTTATACCCGACCCCAGTTTCATTTAACCCCCACCCCCTTTCATTTTAACAAGTTTCTGAACAAAAATAGAGAGAAGAAAAGGAGAGTTCTTGAGAGAGGAAGTGGTCCTTCCATTAGAGTGATTTTCAAGGTCCCTCAGGCCCGGTAATTCGAGCAATCTTCTTCTTCCCCATTCCAACAGGTAAGGGTTCCTAATCCTTCTTTCTTCCTTTTCCATAAATTTTTGATTTTAAACAAAGGGAGGGTTGTCATGAATTGATTCTTGAAAATAGTCACTAAGACCTTGCATGCATGTTTATAAATGGTGTGAATTTGTAAAAGGGAGTGACTTGGGGTAAAACTTCACAAGATAGGGTTAGTGGCCTTATGGGTTCACCTAGTGTTTGACAAATTGCTTGAGGGAGAATCCGAATTGCATGCATGACTTCAATTTTGAGTTGAATGTATTTAATTGTGAATTAGATTGACGATACTAGTCGGTTCAGTGATTTCAAGTAGGAGTGAAAAGGGAAACCCGATTCCAAGTATGTATGGCTAATTTTAACCCTCGTAGAGTCACCCCGTTAGTGTTCGAGCATACGGTATGTGTAATTGCATGAGATTATGTGAATTACTATCTTAGTTGATTGCCACCCTTCTGTGCTATACAAGTGTGAACGGTGTTTTGGTGTGCTTATCTTATTATGCGCCAAGCTTGTAATTGTTGAAGTTATTGATATGAAACGATGTAGATAAGTTGAATGATTATGGCAATACTTTGTACATGAATCATTACTTGGTGAAAATTCAGGTGCCTTGAGCCCAAGCAAATAAACTGTTAAATGAGAATCTGTAATCCATGAAGGAAAGGCCATGTGATGAAATTGTTGTTATTGTTGCCGTTNGTTAGTGTTCGAGCATACGGTATGTGTAATTGCATGAGATTATGTGAATTACTATCTTAGTTGATTGCCACCCTTCTGTGATATACAAGTGTGAACGTTGTTTTGGTGTGCTTATCTTATTATGTGCTAAGCTTGTAATTGTTGAAGTTATTGATATGAAACGATGTAGATAAGTTGAATGATTATGGCAATACTTTGTACATGAATCATTACTTGGTGAAAATTCAGGTGCCTTGAGCCCAAGCAAATAAACTGTTAAATGAGAATCTGTAATTCATGAAGGAAAGGCCATGTGATGAAATTGTTGTTATTGTTGCCGTTGCAATATAGTTATGGGTGATGTTGCTTGAAATATGAATTTTCATGTGGGATAGAGTTGTTGGCGCACTATATATGATTAATGGTTGGATACCGATCTTCTGTGACCGTGATCGTTTGGTTGTTACGAATGATGTTTCTTGATAATGGGAATCTTTGTGATTCTCTCGTTGATTGTTGTGAACTTATGTTCCCCATGAAGAATGTCTTTGTGATCAAATCGGTGGTGTGTGTTCATTGTCAGGTGGGATCGGGTCGCACGCCGCAACACGGAGCAATAAGGGAGGGCGAGGTAATAAGGGTGAGAGCACGGTATAAGGGTGGCCGAGGTAATAAGGGTGGAAGGGGTAATAAGGATGGAATGTGATCATTATCACTTGTGAATATGGATGTGTTACTAATGTCAGGGAAATTTGTGAAACTCTTGATTTGGTTGTTGTGATTTACGTGTAATGTTTGTTGAATTCTATTAACTATTTTTTTTTTTGTGAACTGCTTGATTGTACTTGGGGTAAAGTTTGATCATACATACTAGTACGATTCCACAGTACTAACATCCCTTTTGACGGGGGCGCTACATCTTTTATATGGATGTAGGTGGTTCCGTAGCAGGTAGCTCAGCCCGTCACTAGTGGTGCCTCTCTTCATCTTCTCATCGGTTGTGGTGAGCCCCTTTCCTCCTCGGGGCCGTGTGTGGACTTTACTACTTTCTTTTGCTCATATTAAAAAGGTTAGCCGGATCCTTGTTACCGGCAAGTATGTAAACTCTCCAGAATTCGTAGAGGCTTCGTAGACACAATGTGGGTAGTGTAAATATATGTATTTTTGGGTATTAACATTACGTACTCGAAATCGTAAACCATGTTGGAAAAATTATGTATGTACCGATATTACGTATGTTAAATATTAGCTGTTAACATGTTAAAATAAGAAAGCAATGAGACATGCTGTAAGATGCACTTGAAACTAAGATCGGCTAACACATTGGAATTAATGTATGTTATGAACGCGGGGTAACACGTTGGGCAGGAAGGGAAAACTAGGTTCGCCTGACTGGGATCACCCGGTTAGGTGCCGGTCTCGCCCCTCGACTTTTGGGGCGTGACACTTGCTTTCTTTTCCTTTGCTTGACAGGCACGAAAGATGGATTTTCATTTAATTTATGAGTCATCACTTCCGGTGGGATACCTGTCATGTATGAATGGGACCATGCAAAGCAATCTGCGTTAATTTTTAAATAATCAATTAACTTACCTCTTTTGCTGGGGCTTAGCCTCGTGCCTATGTAAACTTTCTGTTCAGGCTTATGATCGAACAATGGAATAGCTTCAAGCTCTTCCGTGGTTGTTTTGATGTGTTCGACTTCTTCTGGTTCCCAAATGACATCAGGTCTGGAATCCACGTCCGCATTGTTTGATACATCTACCGGGGTGACTTGGTTCACTTTCTCGTGACTATTTTTTTTGTTTCTTTTTGAATAATAATTTCTTCCCTACTTGTTTGGGCAACAATTTCTTCCGTACTTGTTTGAGCGATAGTTTTTTCCGTACCTGTTTGAGCAACAGGTTTTTCTGTACCTGTTGATTGTTCCGCTTTTTCTTTGTTATAATGTACCACGGAATTTATACTCCTTGAGGTTTGCTGATCGCCTCGAATCCATTCAATTCCCTATTCGGAAGGGAATTTGATTACCTGATGTAGGGTAGATGGTACCGCTCTCATGTCGTGGATCCATGGTCTCCCCATGATTACGTTGTAGTCCATGTCAGTGTCAATGACTTGGAACTTAGTATTTTTGATTACTCCCTATGCATAAGTGCTAAGCTCAATTTCCCCTTTTGTTATGACGGTAGAGTTTTCAAACCCAAATAAGGCTCGTGCTTTTGGGATTATTTGATCCTTCATTAGCATTTCCTCCACAACTCTTGACATGATAATGTTAACCGAGCTACTTGGATTAATCAACAGTTTTTTTATGTTAATGTCATGTATAAGTAAGGATATTACCAGTGCGTCGTTGTGTGGGATAATTAATCCGTTGATATCTGCATCGTTGAATGTCATATTGTCTGCTTCCAAATCTTCACGAATCCGCTTCCCGTGTGTAACTGTGAATTTTATGATTCTTTTGCAGATTACTCCATTTACCTCATCACCTTTGTGTATTATGTTGACTGTTCATTTTGGAGATGGTGGCTTTGGTGGCTCTTTCATGTTCTTCATATAAGCCTGCTTACCTTTTTCACTAAAAAATTCTGTTAGGTAGCCCTGTTTCAATAATTGTTCTACCTCACCTTGCAAAAATCTGCAGTCTGATGTTTTGTGTCCATGGTCATTATTGAACTCACACCAGAAGTCTGGGTTCCTCTTATTTGGGTTCGACCTCATTTATTTGGGCCATCGAACCTTATCGCCCATATTTCTCAATACTGCAATTAGTTCAGAAGTACTTACATTGAAGTTGTGTTCTCCTATTCTTGTGTTACCTCTACTTCGTTCATTCCAATCCTTTCTGGATCTTGATGTAGACGAGCACGTATCTCTATTTGATGGTCTGTATTCTGACCGAGCGTTTTCAAGCCTAGAACGGGTTTCTCATCCCGAGGGTCCCATATAAGGGTCGTACCTATTCTTACTTGTTTTCCTTTCCGTTTCGGAGCGTCTGGAACTGGTTCGATCTTTAGTTTTTGATTGGGAAATGGTATCCTCCTCTATTCGCACCTTGGTACTATACCTGTTATAGACATCGTTCCATGTTGTGGCAGGAAATTCTCTTAAGCTTTCTTTGAGCCTTCTCGTGGCTTCTCAACTTTTGTCATTTAAATTGCTTGCAAATGCCATGGCTGCCCAATTGTTAGGTACCCTTGGTAGCATCATTCTTTCGTGTTGGAACATGTCTACAAATTTACGAAGCAACTTCGTGTCTCCCTATTTTCTTTTGAATATATCTTCCATTCTTTTTTCAATGTTTTGCACATCGTAATGCGCTTTTATAAAGGAATCTGCAAGCTCAGAAAAATAATCAATAGAGTTTTCAGGTAAAAGAGAATACCAGGGTAATGCTCCTTTAGTGAGTGTTTCTCCGAACTTCTTGGCTAGTACTGACTCAATTTCTTGTTTAGTGAGGTCATTGCCTTTTACTCCGGTGGTAAAAGCAGTTACATGGTCGCGTGAGTCAATTGTCCCGTCATACTTAGGAACGTCAGGCATCTTGAATTTCTTAGGAATAGGCAGGGGCGCTGCCCTTGGTTTACAAAGTTGTTGAGAGTATCTATCAACGTCAATGCCTTTGATAACATGTGGTACTCCAGGAATTTTCTCAATTCGATTGTTTGTTCCTTCACCTGTTTTTGCAAGGTTAGTAATAAAGATTGTAATTCTGGATTATTGGACGTACGTGGTCTTGCTTCGAGGGGATAATTTGGAGTGCCTCCACTTCCTGAGCTTGCTAATCCGGATTGTGGATTTTCCACAGTTACGGTGTTATTAGGAGGAGGTGTAGGTGATGTTGCTGGTAACCCCCTCGAAAATTCTTGTAAGGCTTGGCTTACATATTCAACAATCATTTGTTTCACCTGATCTTGTTCTCATGTTTGATCGTTACCATTATGATTATTGTTTTGAGTAGTAGATCTTTCTGGGGATGGTTCCCTTGAAACTCGTGGGGTTCCAGAAGGTGATGGAACTGGAGTTCCAATCCTTTGTTGATTGTGATCGTTGGCTTTCGGCATAATTCAGGGAATGTTTGCTTGAAAATAAACAATGATTATCAGATTCCCGGTAACGGAACTAATTTTTTTAACCAAAGATCTCTGCCAAAGCTATTTTAAGAAGCACACGGGTTTTTGATAACCAAAGAATAAACTAATAATTGCAAGGAAATTTGTAACTAGAAAGCAATAAGATGCACGAAAAAGTAAATGTATTGCAATAGTAGTTCGAATGTGTCTTTACAGGCTGTATTTTGCTCCCTTATATAGGGAATTTCTTGATATAATGTCTGACCCTTTTCAGTAATTTGAGCATTAATGACTAATAATGACATTAATGTAACGTTACAATGATTAATCGTAACTATCGCGTGAAGGTTGTGTAACGTTTGGCTCATTATTTGAAGATCTCTGAATATGCAATTTATTCTGTCCGGATTCATTCTGACTGTGTCTCTTCATCTTCTCAATCAGGTTGAGATTCTCGTAGCCGATTACCCCGTGGGTATGTTATTCGCGCCTCTTTTCCTCGTACCTCTTCATAGAGTCCTGTCCAGTTGGCATATTTTAATTGTTCCATGTAGATTGCTGAGTCATCACAATTGTTACACGTGTGAAGCTCTTTTTTACCAATACACCGTATCCCATCTATTCTTCGTTGATGACCTTGTCTTAATGGGAAAAATAAATTACAAAACGTGCTCCACGATCCGTAATGTTGTTAATTTATCTTGTGACCTGTCTGGACAAAATGTAAACTATGCAAAATAAAAAATTATCTTTTCAAAAAATTTCTCAAAAGAATGTATCAGTAACGCCTCCTTCTACTTTGGCATCAAGAATAGTAATTCCTTTGGTAATTACTAAGTTTTTCAATCGTACATGGTCATCCCAAACCAAAACGTTTCAAGTATATAATTGATAACATGCGCAACAAACTCTTTGGTTTGAAATTTTATGAATATAGTTGGAAGATATACCTTTGCCATATCCACCCTCACTAGTTTATCAGTCTATTAAATACAATATACCCTACTCCCCACCAAAACACTTAAGACTATTGAAAAAATTAAGAGGGATTTTCTGTGGGGTAACAATTGAGTGGAAGAAGAAAATGCATCTTCTTAGTTTGAAATTGTTACGAACAATAAAGAAAATGGGGGTTTAGGCATAAAGAAAGATAAATCAAAAAAATTTGCCTCCTTACAAGCCTAGTTTGGCGACTCATAAATAATTCCCATGCCCTTTGGGCAGACCTACTCATCAAGAAATATTTAAATAGCTCAATATCTAATCTCTACTTTTGTTTGAAAAGCATATGCAAATGTTGGACTATTTGTAATAAGGGCATTGCATTGTCCATACATCAAAACTCCTCTTTAAATATTTGGGATTGTAAATGGATCCCAAATTGCAAAATCCTCAGGGAATATGTCACTGGCCCACTCAACAAAAATGAATCATCCTTATCCGTTAGAGATATAAGATATAAACAATAACTGGAACCTAGATGCTATCTCCTTTAGACTCCCTGAAGATTTAAATTGAAAAATCCACTTCATTATTTTTTCCGTTGATACTTCCTCATACGTCCCAATGTGGACTATTAACAATAATGGTATTTTCACTACTAGGTCTTTATATAAAATCAATAAAGAACAACCTACTAGGATTAATTACACGTGAATTTGGAAATTACACTGCCCTAACAAAATTAAGTTCTTCATTTGGTTATGTTATCATGATAGGATACCATGTAGGCACTACCTCCATCATATTGGCATGAATATTGATGAGATGAGCACAATATTTAGGAAAGAACCCGAAAAAATAACACATATCTTTTCAAACTGCACTATAGCAAGGGAATTATGGCTTGACATTGGTATTAATACAAACTCAACATTCAATAGTGACGGGGCATATTTAGAAAAAAACAATGTAGATTAGGTAATGGGATTTTGTAACGACTTGGCCGGTCATTTTGAGAATATTAAATTCTATTCAGCTATTCAAAGCCTTAATTAGCTTCGTATGATGTATTATGACTTGTTTGTATCGTCGGCTTGGTTTTCAAGTATTTCAGAATTTGCTTGGAAGAATGAATTTCATGTTTGAAGCTTTAAGGTGGAAGAGTTAACCAAGTTTAAATTTTCAGTATTTGACCTCGGTTAGGAGTTTTGAAGGTTCCATTAAGTCCGGATGGTGATTTTGGACTAGGACGTATGGTTGGTTTTGCATTTAGATATTTCTAGAAGGTTTCAACACTCATTGGCCAAAGTTGGAAATTTCAAGGTTCGAAATATTTATAAATTTGACTGTGAGTTGACTTTGATGATATCAGGTTCGGATTATGATTTCGGAAATTGAAATAGCTTTGTTATGTCATTTGGGACTGGTGTGCAAATTTTGAGTTCTTTCCGACTTGATTAGATAAGGTTCGGCACGAGTTCTGGGAAGTTGAAAGATTCAAAGTTCGATTTGAGGTACGATTCATGGTTTTGATGTTGTTATTCATGATTTGAGGCCTCGATTAAGTTCGTATTATGTTATGGGACTTGTTGGTATATTTGGATGGGATCCCGAGTGGCTTGTGTGAGTTTCGGACGTATTTGGATCATTTTTGTTTCATGTCGCATTGTTGGAGGAGTGTTGGTTCTAGTGTTGCGCACCTGCGATTGGTTTTCTACAGGTACGATGGTCGTAGAAACAGTATGCGATCGCACCTACAAAAAGGGGTTGGGCTTGAAACCTTTCCATATACGGAAGTTGGGGTGCATCTGCGAATTCGCAGAATCGATTTTCATGGGCGCAGAAGTGGAGTTTTGCGCAGGAGTAAAGGATGACTCGCTCCTGCGATGTCGCAGAAGAGGATATTCTGTGTGCAGATGTGGGAGTTAGTTTTGTTGTTGTTTCCGTAGATGCGGATGTTTAGTCGCAGAAGCGATGCCGCAGAAGCAGGTATTTGCTTCGCATATGTGAAAATCCCTGTGCAGACTCTATTTAATTCGAGGTTTCGGTTCTTCCATCATATTGTGAGATTGGGAGCTCAGTTTTGGGCAGCTCTAGAGAGGGATTTAATGTCACGACCCAAAATCTATGCGTGATGACCCAAAAGGTCATCCTAAGTAATTCCAGCTAAATCTGTGTTCCGAAACCTCGAAAGCCTCCGTTAATATCACCTCGATATGCGTGCGCATCCCGGGCAGGTAGCCGGGAAGCTTCCATGTGAAAATTTGATAAAAATGGGATTTTTGAATTAAATAATTGAATAAAGTTGACTTTGTCAACATTTTTGGTAAACGGATCCAGACTCGTGATGTGACGGTCCCAGAGGGTCCGTAGGAAAATATGGGATTCGGGCGTATGCCCGGAATCGAATTCCGAGGTCCCAAGCCCGAGAAATGAATTTTTAAAGAAAATTATTTGCTGAAAATAATAAAGGCTTTTGAGAATGAATAATTATGTGAAAACCGTGTTACCGGGCCCGTATTGCGGTTCCGGAGCCCGGAACAGGGTTGTTATATGTTATTTGTCCCATCTGTGGAATTTGGTGTAAAATGGGCTTGATTTGATTGGTTTCGGATCCAAATAAGGAAAAATGGAGTTAATGAACTTGTGGGGTTTCTAAAGAATTTGAAATTTGGCTTGAGAGGAGATTTTACGTTCCCGAGGTCCGAATGAAATTCTGAGTACGGGAATAGTTCCGTTGTGTCATTTATAACTTATTTGCAAAATTTAAAGTCATTCCGAGTGGTTTAGGCCGATTCGGCGCGTTGAAGTTAATTCTAGAATTTCAAAGTTCTTAAGTTTGATTAATTTGGTTTTGGTGTTTGATTCATGGTTTGATGATTTAAAAGCTTGAACAAGTCCGTAGGATATTTTGGGAGTCGTGTGTGTTTTTGGTTTTGAGCCCCGAGGGCTCCGGTGAGTTTCGGGTAGCTAACGGGGTGCGAAAACTTTGGAAAATCTGGTTTTCTGGTGTCAGGCCTTTTCTCCAGTGCGATCGCATATGCATCTCCGCGATCGCACATCATCAATTGGTAGGGGTCCCAGGTGCTCTATGTGATTGCAATGCCAGCTCCGCGATCGCATAGGGTATTAGTCGAGTCAGGGGTCTGGGGTAATTTTGTCAGTGCAGTCGCGTGGGGGTTGCTGCGATCGCACAGGATGGGGGGCCTTAGGTTCTGCGATCGCGTAGGTCTTCCTGCGATCGCGTAGAGTATCATCCGGTCCTCTTCTGCGATCGCAATTGTTCCTCTGCGATCGCAGAGCACAACTCGTTCAGTGATTTTCTTATATACCAAAACAGACCCATTACGGATCACTTCCATCTTTCACTCCCCCCTTCTTACTCAAACCCACCCATAGGCGAAAACCAAGCTCCCCAACCTCCATAACTCCATAGGTAAGTGCTCTTTATCTGGTTTCCTCTTAATTTATTCAATTAATCACTAAATTCTAGGCCTAAAAACATGAAAATTAAAGT
>ML298785.1:0-26635 GCA_005239495.1 Nicotiana undulata
TGTCCTCGGAAATCTGCAGTCTCGCCATGTCCTGCCTAATCACCTCTCCCCAATACTTCTTCGACCGCCCTCTACCTCTCCTCGTACCCACCGCCGCCAACCGCTCACACCTCCTCACCGGGGCATCAAGGCTCCTTCTTCGCATGTGCTCAAACCATCTGAGCCTCGCTTCCCGCATCTTATCGTACACCGACGCCACGCTCACCTTATCCCGAATATCTTCATTCCTAATCTTATCTATCATAGTGTGCCCGCACATCCACCTAAGCATTCTCATCTCTGCTACCCTCATACTCTGAATATGGGAGTTCTTAACCGGCCAATACTCTGCCCCATACAACATGGCTGGTCTAACCACAACTCTATAAAAATTACCTTTAAGTTTCGGTGGCACTTTCTTGTCACACAAGACTCCAGATGCAAGCCTCCACTTCGTCCAGCCCGCCCCTACACGGCTGGTGACGTCCTCGTCGATCTCCCCGTCCCCCTGAATCACCGACCCGAGATACTTAAAGTTATCTCTCTTGGGGATGACCTGAGATCCAAGCCTCACGTCCCCACCTACCTCACTTGCCTCAACGCTAAACTTGCACTCCAGATACTCAGTCTTAGACCTGCTCAATTTGAAACCCTTAGACTCGAGGGTTTGTCTCCAGACCTCCAGCCTCTCATTAACACCGACCCTCGTCTCATCAATCAGAACTATGTCATTAGCGAATAACATACACCATGGCACATCCCCTTGGATATGGTGTGTCAGTGCGTCCATTACTAAGGCAAATAGGAATGGGCTAAGCGCAGAGCCTTGGTGTAACCCCATAACAACCGGGAAATGCTCTGAGTCGCCTCCCACAGTCCTAACGTTAGTCTTAGCTCCATCATACATGTCCTTGATCGCTCTTATGTAGGCAACCGGCACGCCCTTAGCCTCAAGACATCTCCAGAGCACCTCCCTAGGGACTTTGTCATACGCTTTCTCTAAGTCAATAAACACATGTGCAAGTTCTTCTTATCTCTGAACTGTTATACCAACCTCCTAATGAGGTGGATAGCTTCTGTGGTGGATCGACCCGGCATGAACCCAAACTGGTTGTCGGATATCGACGTCGTCTTCCTCACCCTCGCGTCAACCACCCTCTCCCAGACTTTCATAGTACGGTTTAGTAACTTGATGCCCCTATAGTTATTACAACACTGGATATCACCTTTGTTCTTGTACAACGGCACCACTGTACTCCATCTCCACTCCTCCAGCATCCCCTTCGTCCTAAAAATAACATTGAACAACCCCGTCAACCACTCCAGACCTGCTCTACCCACACACTTCCAAAACTCCACCGGAATTTCGTCCGGCCCGGTCGCTCTACCCCTACTCATCTTACGCAAAGCCCCCACTACCTCTTCCACCCTAATGCGCCTGCAAAACCCAAAGTCTCGGAGACTCTCCGAATGCCCCAAAACCCTTAGCTCTATTTCTCGATCCCCCTCCTCGTTGAGAAGACCTCGGAAGTACAACTGCCATCTCTGCTTAATCTGAGACTCCCCCATCAATACCCGACCATCCTCGTCCTTTTTGCACCTCACCTGGTCTAGATCCCGGGCCTTCCTCTCCCTCACTTTAGCCAGCCGAAATAACTTCCTGTCCCCGCCTTTCTCCCCCAATTCCTCGTACAGACGACCAAACGCCGCATTCTTGGCCTCCGTGACCGCCAGCTTCGCCTCCTTCCTCGCCACCTTGTACCTCTCTCTGTTCTCTCTCCTCTCCTCCTCACTGGTGCTCCCTGCCAACTTTGC
Organism: Nicotiana undulata; assembly: GCA_005239495.1. NCBI lineage: Eukaryota > Viridiplantae > Streptophyta > Magnoliopsida > Solanales > Solanaceae > Nicotiana > Nicotiana undulata. Next base: position 1,795 of record ML298785.1, read on the forward strand.
ATACGCTACCTTCTTCGCCTCCACTTTACCTCGGACTACATCATTCCACCACCAGTCGCCTTGATGCCTGCCAGAATAACCCTTCGATACCCCTAGCACCTCCCTCGCTGCCTCCCTGACAAAGTTCGCCGTCGCTGACCACATAGAGCTCGCGTCCCCGCTACTCCTCCAAGCTCCCATAGCGGATAACCTCCTCTCCAACTCTTGGGCATTATCCTTAGTCAAAGCTCCCCATCTAATCCTCGGACGGCCCCGGGCATACCTCCTCTTCCTCTTTACCAGAATACCGACGTCCATCACTAAGAGCCTATGCTGAGTCGCGAGGGACTCTCCCGGATAACCTTGCAATCCTTGCACAACCCTCTATCACACCTTCTGAGGATTAGGTAATCAATCTGAGACTTCACCGCCGCACTTCGGAAAGTAACCAGATGCTCTTCCCTCTTCGCGAAAGTCGAGTTCGCAATCACCAGCTCGAATGTCCTAGCGAAATCTAACAGCGAGGTACCTCCTCCGTTCGTGTCCCCAAGGCCAAAGCCACCATGCACCTCGCCATAGCTACCAGCGGCCGACCCAATATGGCCATTAAAGTCCCCTCCGATAAATAACCTTTCAGAAGAAGGAAAACTACGCACAATCTCGTCCAAACCCTCCCAGAAGCGCCTTTTAACCTCCTCATCCAAGCCTGCTTGCGGCGCGTAAGCGCTAACGACATTGAGGGTACACTCACTAATCACCATCTTAATAAACATTAACCTATCATTCACTCGCCTAACCTCAACCACAGACTCCCTAAGATCCCTATCCACCAAGATGCCCACACCATTCTTAGCCCTCACGACCCCAGAGTACCACAACTTATACCCGTCTACATTCCTCGCCTTCGACCCTACCCACCTAGTCAACAAGCTATGTTACCCTCCTCTTCTGGAGGATCTTCACCAACTCGATCGACTTGCCCGTCAGCGTGCCTATGTTCCATGACCCAATACTCAATCTACATGCTCCCTTTTTCCCCTTACCCACCTTGCCTCCCGTCCCATCCGCTGACGCGCTACCCACCCCCTCCTCACCCCCAACACCCCCCGAGGACACGACCTTACTCTACCATCCCCAACCAAAGCCACTATACCTCCGACAGACTACGGAAAGCACTAAAAAATAACGAGTAGCACCTACAAGAACTCTAATAGTATGCTTAAAGTGATGCTAATTAAATAGCCAAAATTTAACTTATCAAAAAGGTAGACAGAAAAGCGGGAGGTACCAACTCCCGGTAGAAAAAGAACTTGGAGATATGACTAGATGGACCCGAGGTCACAGGAACTCAGACGTACGTCCTTCCCACTCCTGCCAACTCTTGCGCACACTAGCCAGTGATGCTCCGCTCTACACGCCCGTAATCCTTGCGCTCGCCTCGGCCGCCGCAACTCCTTCCCTGAAATAACACACACAACCACCACGAATCCAATAGGGGGTTGGGGGGGGGGGGCTGTCGATCTACCCAACAGAGGGCAGTGCAATAGGGGGATGCAACGGGCGGAGGGGGGGGAGGAGGGGTCGCCGACCAGAGGTCACCGTTGGACTGCTAGGGTTTCAGGATTGGGTTGGGAAAGAAACTGAAGAGGAAAGGAATTTGGGGTGTAAGAGAGGGGAAGGGAGAGAGGAACGGAGAAGGGGGGCGGAGGGGGGGCGATTGGAGGCCGCCGACCAGATTTCTAGCGAAAACCAGGGGGATACGCCAGCAGGGGTGAGGGAGAGAGAGGAGGAAGGGGGAGGGGGAGGAAGGGGGAGAGAGAGGGAGAGAGAGAGAGAAAGAAGGACGACTTACCTGTGTTGCCGGCGCCGGTAGGTCACGCCGGTGAGAGGTCGACGGGAAAAGCTAGGGGAAGAAGAAGCAAGGAGATAGAGAGAAGCAAGGAGATAATTTTCGCAAATCTGTGAGGAGATCGTAGTGCGTCTACTGATCTTTGATGGTGATGAGAGTAGAGAGATGAAGATCGAAAAAGAAAATGAAAAGGGGACCGCTAAGAGATTTTAAACCCAAACTCCAAAAGCCGAAGAGTATAGATGTTTAGTGAATGTTTAATACATATACAAGGTCGGCACAAAAGCTACTGGTTCCCATAAATCCGTATCTCACACTCTGGATCCCCCACTACTTGGGATGCCTACGAGGCTCAAGAAAATTGAAATCAGAAGATTTTCTCTGTTATATTTTTTTGAATAAAAAAGGAAAAAGAATCCCTTTTTAAGTTTGATCCCCCACTATTGGACCAAAGATGCTGTAGAAGCACTTGTCTAAATGTCATGGCAAGTATATTCTGCTTAAACCTCTAAGAGCAATTGCTGGAATAGGGCGGGTTTAATTGAAAAAATGGGGCGGGTCAATTGGTCCAATAAGGGGATGCCACGCGGATTTTAAAAGTTGGGAGGGTGTTTTTAACGTGTAAGGGATAAATATGCACCTAATCTATAACGGTAGAGATATTTTTGATAGAAAACTTAAACGGAGGATAAATAAGGCCCATTTATGATAGTAGAAGGGCAAATCAGACTCCTAACCGAATTATATATAAAGTTTAATGAATTCTTTAATAGATAATTTGAGCTACAGTAAAGTGATTCAAGCTCAGCTTTGTTTACTTTATCCAGAGAAGCTCAGTTTTCTAAATTTATTGGGTTGAGCTTTTAACATAAACATGAACTCAAGAACTTGGGTTAGCTGACCTTGATTACGCGTTTACACCTCTATTTTAAGTGTACTTTGTGAAAGATAGTGGTAAAAGCAAGGCAAGTGTGGTTTTACAAGTTTTGACTGATGTAGTTTGTCTCTTTCATCGGCAAATGAGTCTGCAGTCAGTCTTAGACTTTTGGCTGCATTACATGGTCACCTGAGTTTGAAAAGGAATTGTCACTCCACTCAAAGTGAATCTCCTTATATCTCTTTTGGTTCTTTTGAAGATAACATCCATCTTCTTCCTAAAGAAAGTCTACCTTATACTAAATTACAAAAGATAACATGGCCTCACCTTTAGTTTTGTCAATGTAAGCTTTTATATTTCTCTATTAACAACCACGATGTAGCAGGGAGTCCTACATGTTCCCCATTTGATCCTACAGATTACACAATTTTCAATTTTTCTCTTAATAGTCAAATAAAGTAGAGTAGAAACTCAGCATTCAAATTATGATTCAGAGTGTAATACACTAATACCTGTGCTCCTCGCTTCACCATGAGGTTTATTGTTGTTGAGTTAGCCCTCAATCTACACTGCTTACCTACAAGTATATCACAGTTTCAGTTTTTTCTTAGCTGTCAGTTAACCTTTTTGGGAAATCACAGGGTTTCTTGTTGTTGTAGTTAATATTTTTAGGTTAATTGACATAAAAAGCTATACCAACAGATATTCTGTCAAATGGATTATAGAATGATCTTGAGATACTATGTTACTCAAAAGACATTATGGTTTCCATGCATCTCCTTTTTTTGATACTTGAGTAATAGAGTGTTCTACTGCTTTACAGCCTTGAGCTTTTTGTCCTAGTGGTTGAAGACACCTTTACTGTTTCTTTTTTGCATGGCATCCCTATTAGTTCATTAGGCTTTCCCTGTTATTGCATTAGGCTAACAAATGTGCCCCTGGTGTGAAAGAATCATGCTATTAGGAGAGCTGATATGGGGAGGAGGGTTGTGGAGACTTTGTACCCAAGAAGCAAAACAAATAAAAGTAGTAGCATTTGGAGCTGGATATTGGGGAAGCTTTGGCCTAGAAACGATCTAAATGCACAGTCTGAAGAATTGCAGCCGGACACATTGCTGTTTCCGTGGCACATGCTGAATTCTTCAAATGGCGATCTCCTCATTTTAAACCGCAGGTAGATGCAACAGCTGGTCCAAGTATCTTCTAAGTTATAAGTCTGCAAATGCTTTATATTATTTCTCCCTCACCAAGTTCTAACCTCTAATTCAAATGCAAGGCACTTCACACATATTTTGTACGAAGATTTTGTAAATTAACCTAGAAGACTAGCTCTGAAACTTTTTCTATTTCGTTTAATTGGCGAAGTGTAAAGGCATAGTCTTGCTTGTTGATGTTCTGATTCAGCAATAGGAAACAAGAGTGCCCTTTATTGCTTCTAACAATCTATAGAAAATGGATCTTCATCTTTTAGAAAGCACCGATTGTCGAACAACAAGGAAAAGAAAATGAGGGAATAATCACATGATGGATGCAGGGAACATAACTTGTTTTTGGATTTCCTGCTTGCTTTTTCTTCAATTGCAAGTCGGATCAAGACGACCGCAACAACAATGCCTTAAATCAAGCTAATTGTGATAGGCTATACGAATCATCACTATCCATTCACTCAATTTGAATTCGTTTCTTTCCAATATTAATAATTTAAACTCTTTTGTAATAGAAGTTCTTTACATTTTCTATTAACATACAAATGCCAAAGTAGTTGGTTTCGCCTATATGGATCTTCCCATTATCCAATACGTTCTGTTTTTTCACTAAATTTGCATGAATTCTAAGAGACTGTTGGTATTTTGGGCCAACTTATGTGATTTTGGTCTACCTCGTTCCCTTTTAACACCTTTGTTGTCATGGTTTCATACCTACAAACCGGTGTATTTGGATGTCTGCGTAGGACATGACCAAACCATCTCAAACGACCTTTTATCTTTTTATGTGCTACTTGCACCTTCTGCCATATATGGTCAGTTTTAATCTTGTTTAATCTTGTGTGTTCGTACATCAATCTTAATATTCACATTTCTACAATATTCATTTTGTTGATATTCATTTAACACTTCATTTTTGTCCTCTTGACTGGTTCTGGCATTTTGTTCAATTCCTATTTATTTTGTTCTTGGAAACATTTCAGTATATATTCTAAAATTTGAAACCAAACTCTTGTAACTGTTTATCTGGTGATAGCTCTTAAACTATGTAATCTATTTTTAGGTCTTAAGCTTTATAATTTTTTTCCCGGTGGCATAACTAGGTATGTTTTATCACATAACCAGTTTAAGAAGTTGGAAATGATCGGAACACATGCCCAATATTGCTTTTCATTTTTGTTTTAAAAGAATATTTTACCTGAACTGGCCAACATTTCATGAACTTAGAAATTGCATATGATGAACAAGTTTGTCATCTTGTCTCTTTGACCCCTTCAAGGAAAATGGAATATAAGAAGCCCAAACATTGCTCTTTCCAACTTATATTTTGCAAAATTTGTTTCTGGATTTTGAAATTAAATATCTTGATAATTTCTGCACTTGTATATGGTTTGAGCTTTGGGGTTTCCCTCACTTGAAATCTTTTTGCATGCAGCTGTGAGACATTGTGGATCATGGATTTAGCCTCTGGCGTTATCAGAGAGGTTGTTAAAGGTATAGAAACTATTTCCAAAAATGGTCTTAATTTTCTCTACTCTAACAGTTAGCCTTGTCAGTTGTTGACTCACCCATACTCTAAAAGGATTTTCAAATATTTTGGAGATCTGTGAGCCATTGATCCTGGAGAAGTCTACGCTTTTGAATCAAATGCCTAGTGATTGGTTGCAGCAGCAAGGAGATGCAAATTACTCATCAAAGAGAATTCCATATCTTGAGCTTATGTCTTCTGTCACAACTTTTCAGGATCAGATGCTCATCTGTGATATAGGTAATCATGTCTTAAGTGATTGCATCCGTTGTAACTTCTGCTTTGTTTGATTCTACTATTGATTTGTGCTTATCTGAAGTTGGTCAGACTGTATTAAAACTCAACAGAGACTCGGGTTCTATATCAAGCTTCCAGATCTCTAATTTGGGGATCCTTGGGTTTCCTTACTGGTCCTCATCTCCTCTTGAACGAGTATGTGCTGCGTAAGTGTAACAAATTAAAGAAGTTCTAGCCATTTTTCTTTTCTGCTTTCTCTGGGTGATTATGTTAATTAACTATGTCGACTACTTCTTATGTTACAGTGATGAAGCATTGGCAGCAAATCCCATTGATCACCTAGAATCTTTCAACTTGTTGCCAGGTAGTAAAATCCTATTGGTTACATGTAGTCTAAATAATTAGTGAAAAAGCTCGTCTGGAAAAAATATTATCTTTCAGCTGTTTATCATTACCTATATATATGTACCTTCAATTTGTATCTTCTTTTTCTGGATCATATTTTCTTGCAAGAATTTTTGTTGTAATTTTTTTATAAACTTTGATTTGTTCCAAAGAGGATTTTTTTTTTTTTGGTTTACTCCAGAGGATGAGACTAGAAATTACTACACAAGTAGTTAGGTAAGTATTAAAAATAATGCTTGAAATGTAAATGGAGTATGTTAGATCAAATATACTTCTGAAGTGGCTTTGGAGGTACAATCTGGAGGTTAATGCTTTGTGGAGAAAGGTCATCTTGGTATGGACAAAATGGGCAATGGTGTTCTAACACTGTTAACAGTCCTTATGGGGTTGGGTTATGGAAGTCAATTAGACTTCACTGGAATACTTTGGCTTCTAATACCATCATAAGGGTAGGTAATGGAGGGAAACACTTTTCTGGAGTGATAACCGGTTAGGGCATGACTCTCTCAAAGAGTTATTTCCTGATTTTTCAACATTGCAACATCACCTACAGCCACATTAGATACAGCTTGGGGACAGCAAGGATGGAATGTTACTTTTAAGTGGGCTCTGAATGACTGGGAACTAGAAAGGGTTGTGGATTTCTTTAAGATCTTGGAAGAACTTCCAGGTCTCAGAGAATCTGAAGATAAACTTTGTTGGAACCTTTGCAGGGATGGAATTTTACAGTTAAATCTGCATATACCTTAATTTCTATTCCAAACCAACAGTTAGAACAACGGCCCTGGAGGTATATTTTGGAAAGTCAAGGCACCTTTCAAGGTAGTATGCTTTCCATGGTTAGAGGCAAGAAAGACTTGTCTAACCCAAGAGAACTTGAGAAGAAGAGGTTTTCAGCTATCCACTAGGTGTTTATTATGTGGTACAGCTGTAGAAACTAATAGCCATTTGTTTCTTCGTTGTCCTTTTACTACCAACTGTGTCAGCTCTTTCTTAATGGGCCTCAAAATGGAGCATGCCAGCAAAAACTTGTAATCTGCTGAAGTGTTGGAATTATAATAGGGGTATGTGAGACAGAAGAAATGGTGGAGATTGGGTCCTGCTTGCATATGGTGGACAGTCAGGAAGTAGAGAAATTTAAGAATTTTTGAAGACAGAAGCAACTCTTTACAGAACATCAAGATGAAGTGTTTTCTTTTGTTTCAATTCTGGTGTAAAGAAAGCTATGTAGAGGAGGCAGAATCTCTAGTAGACCTGATAGGTGCACTGTTATCTTAGGTGGACAAAGCTGGTTTTTGTTTTCCTTGTAAATATGGCTTGGCACTGCCTTAAAGCTGTTATTATCTTCTTAGTATACATGTTACCATTATAAAAAAAAAGGTATGTTAGATCAAATTTGAAATAATATAAAGTTACATTTGACAACCAATTTTATGTGATGGGCAGATGGACGAAGCAGGGGTTTAAAATGTTAATCTGACTAGTGTGTTATGCTATCAAAGTTTACAATTGAACGATTGATGACAATGAATTGTTATGAGAATTGTATTTAATGATGTTATTAGTATTTATTAACACTTAGAGATGTCCCAAATTGAAAAATGCATTACAAAGAAGAAGAGTAGTTGTTGGATTGTCACTGCTTCCTGTTGAACAAGTAGTTTTATGGATCAATAGAAAAAGAGAAAGTAGGCCATGTATTTCTAGATCGAGGAGTACTGTATGATAACATCGTTTCTTCATTTCTGTAACAGGTAGAGTTGACATACTACTGAGTTTGGATATTCCAGAATATGTTGATCTAATCGAACCACTGAGTGAAAATTGTGTATGGAGGCAAGTTAGAGGGGCAGCAACTGAAATATCCGAGGCAGACAGCACAATTACGTCTTCAGATAAGGTTTCTAATGCTTGGACCTTTTAGTCTCCATGTATTTGTATTGCCCATAAATTCGAATTCCCTCATTCCAAGCTGATTTTTCCATTTTCCATTTTTGTGTAGTTCCAAAATAATTTTCTCAAAAATGATGTTGGTATATACCATGTAGCACAAATAGTTGTGGGACCACTTTAAAGGTAGAATATAGTCCCAACGTTTTATCTCAAATACTAAATAGTTCACTTTTTCAACTCCTCTAATAGCAGTACAAAGTCGAAGCAAGAGATCTAATTTGGGATGAATGCAGTATTAGGTAGCAAGCACTTCAAATAGTGTCTTATTTCAAGTAGCTTAAAGAGTTAAATTGATGTGGATATGCAGGTTGGTGTTGCTCAGCAATGGTATGATGAAATTGACCACCTTGCCTTTTCAACACCGGAAATAGAATCAACCATAGAAGAGGTAAGTGTGAGTCATGGTGAAGAAATTCCAGAAGGGAAAATCGAGATCAGTTGTTCCATTAACACAAGTCCTGGAACAAGCGAGGTATATTATGCTTCCCACACAATTTTGCTTTTGATTCTGAATTACTAAGATTCTCCAGGATTTATGTGAAATTTCTCGCTTAAGTTGTTTAAAATGATAAACATTTCAGTTAATTGGTATTACCTGCATTTCATACTGAATTTCGCATACAAAAATGATGCTTCACTCATTATGTGATTGTTTTCATTTCTCTGGTTCCCCCCACCAGGTTATCATTTGTGCTGCAGCATATTTGAGACTGAAAAAGGATACAAATGTCTGTAGTGAAAGTAGACAGAGGAAAGCAGCCCGGATAACAGATCTGTTGAATCAGGGGAGGACAAGGGTAAGCAGAGATGTTATAGTCCAGTTCTTGCTGACATCAAAAAGAGATCTAGAAGAAGTCATCATAACGAGACCTATACATGTCAGGCTCAAGTTTGATTGTCCGGACCACCCAAAAGCAGACAATTCCAAAGATATAATTTTGACGGACACCTCTTTAAATGTGAATGTTGCTATGAGTAACATCTAATAAATAGTGTATGGATGACTCTTAATGATATCTATGCCTCATCATCTTGAAGGCCAACTTGTGCACACCTTGACTATACCACCAGGTACTGGATAACTCCGATCTATGCTCATTATTTTGTATGAATATGTCAGTTATTTGTTCTATTTTCTAGTGGCTTTTCTAGCAATTTATTAGTAAATCGTGTTATATTCCTAGATGATGTACCGTTTTCTTCTGTTTAATCGACTCCATAATATCTTTATGGAGCTTTAAAATTAATAGTTCTACTTTGGAGAAAACCTTTCCCTTTCTAAATGTTCAGGTTTCAAATGCATAATTCTGAACTTTTCGTCTGTTAGATTGCTATATTTTGACAAGTGTGGAGAGGGCTGAGTTGCTCATTTGAAAATTTCACTTTTTTATATAATCACTGTGATTTTCCTGCAGGGTAGGACTTAAAAATCTTCGGACTATGAATATTGGAAAACAATTACCGCTGTTTTGAATTGTTCTTTTACTTGTTATGATTAGTATTGGTCTCATATTTTGTATGATCTACCTTGACTTCATGACGTTTTCAAGGAAAAGTTTGAGTGGATTACGATGTCCAATGTAGTTCATGTATTTGCACGAATTTTTTTAACCTCCTGTGATTTACATACCAACAAAATGAGCACGCCCTGTATTTCCATCCTTTACCCAAACTTGGTAAGCAGTATGCTTGGCCTACAGATACCTCTCTCCCCTTTCTCATGGATTAAAGTTTAATTCGCAATAACGGCTCACTTTAATTGTTTGCAATAAAAAAACACGACTTCGCATACAATGGTTTCCCTATAATTTGGTTCCCAGCAAGTAAAGAAAGAGATTTCTGTTCAGTTGTCCGTGTCAATGCATAATGGTGGTAGGGATGCGTGAGAATGCACACAACAATCGACTTGTTGCTTTTGCTGTTCGTGGAAGAGAGATGTTGTTTCATCTTTCCTGGATTTGCCTTGCAAGCCCTTGAACTCTTTCAGCCTATGTAGACCCGGCAAGACGGTTAAAAAGTACTTTTTTCGTTCCAATTTATGGGAACCTGTTTGACTGGGCACGAAGTTTAAGAAAAAATGAAGACTTTTGAAATTTGTGGTCCTAAATAATTCAAAAAGGAGCTCAGAGTATTTGTGTGGTTATAAACGCTTCTCATTAAGGGTAGAATTGTAAGTTTAACCAAAATTGTTACCAAATTTAAAAAGGGGTCATTCTTTTTGGAACAAACCAAAAAGGAAATAATTTCACATAAACTGGAACGGAGGGAGTAATAGTTAACCTCCCAATCCAACCCATTAAATATGAGTTGGATAACTGACTTTTTTTAAATCGGGTCGAATATGGGTAATTACCCATATTATCCATAAGAAAAATGAGTAACCAAATATGTAATCAATGGGTAAAATATGGATAATACAGGGTGTGTACTTGGTTGGCTTAAACTTTTTGGAAAATATTTTCCAAAACTCCATCTCAACCTTCTCCACCTTCTCCACCCTATTCCTTACCCTCACCAACCCCCCTCCCCCCAACCCGACACCCACACACCTAACTTCACCCCATGCCCTCTCTTTTAGTTTTACTTTTTTCATCTTTCGGTTTACAGGTTCAAAATTTTACAAGTTCCAAATATATGATTTCAGAGGTTTATGTGTTGCAAAGTTTACGGGTTCGAAATTTCGCGGTTTCGGAAGTTTTGCGGTTCAGAAGTTTATGAAATTTGTGGGTTCGGAAGGTTGTTGGTTCGAAAGTTTATGGCTTCATGTTTATTATCTCAAAATTATTTATGAATATTCTTGGGAAAATATTTTCCTTAATTTGCGTACCAAACATCAGAAAATGAATAAGATTACTACTTGTTTTCCAAGAAAACATTTTCTTGGAAAACATTTTCCTTTATACCAAAACATACCCACAATTATTGGAAAATTATTTCAGTAATGTTCTCCTGTTGCAAGGGGCAACAAATTTTATATTAGAGCTTGAGGCTAATGTGAAGTCATGAATGGATAATATGGTTGCTCATTTTATCCGCGGGTTAACACGTTTATTACCCGTGTTAAATATGGATCGGGTCGGATAATTTACCCGTTTCACCCCGAACCATACCCGACCCGCCCGCTTGCCACTCCTAAGCATATGGTAAACGTGGGAGTTTAGCTCAATGCAGTGACATATACACAAAAAAATGTTGTTTACAAAGAATTATTAAGTAAGATATGGATCACATACTTATTTCTAAATTATAAGTGCATATAAATATCTAAGCTAACTAAATTAATAATATTTGCAGGTTCAGGAAAAGCCGAGTCATTTGAATTTAAATATTATGTTAATATAATAATGTTTTTAAAATAATTGAAGATTGTTGCAATTTCATCCACATTAAGTGTTACATTTATATAAATAAATGCAAGATTTTGATTTACGTACAATCAATAACGTGCAACGCACGTTCATAAAAACTAGTTATATTGAATAAACAAATACTCTATTTATGGATATGACTTTTTGTTAAATATTTGTACAAATTATAAATATATGTTGCAGGAAAAGAAAAGAAAGAAGAGTAGAGACATAAGAAAGGTAAGGATGAAATCTCCAATCCAGGGATGTCTTCCTCAATTCTAAGGATGTCATTTGTGGAAAGAGGCACGTGGAAGAAATTAATTCAAGAGTTAGGGATGTCATCCCCAATCCAAGGATGATATTGTAAGCATGCAAAATTAATTGAATTTAAATTCAATAATTATTTTGGACTATACTTTATGTCACGATCCAAAATTCATTAAAGGCCGTGATCGCGTCGGACACCACTGTTAGGCAAGCCAACAATAAACACTTAATTTTGTTCCCATTTTAATAACTTAGAAATTATATTTTCCCTTTAATTAAACAGTAATAGATGGAAGTTACAGAGTGAATAAGAATATTTTTACAACAATTTCAATACAGTGCAACCCATAGTCGCCCCAAAACCCGGTGTCACAAGTGCATGAGCATCATCTAAGACTTTAAAATAAAATACAGCATATGTCCAGAATACAAATTTGGACAGAAGAAATACAAATACTCTGAAGGAGGCTCTCCTTGTTGCGGGTCGTAACATGCAGTGCAACTCACCTAAGTCCCCGTATGCACACACAACTCTACTCTTACAAGGCCGCTAATCATAAATGCACCTGCACAAAACGTGCATTAAGTGTAGTATGAGTACGTAAATCAACGCGTACCCAGTAAGCATTCTGCCTAACTCCGAAGAGGTAGTGACGAGTGGTCGACTCCGACACTCACTATGAGCTTATAATACCGAGAGTCTAATTAAGCAAGAATTATATGAAACAACGGGAGGCTCAATAATCAATAAGTGAGTAAACATTTCTTTTATTATTTAGGAAATTTTTCATCTCTGGTTTCGTCATTTATCAATTTATATTTCAAGCCAATGAAGCAGTAGCAAATATTACGAATTTCAAATATGTAACATGCACAAACAATGTCGAGGTCTTACGGCCCGCTCCAACACATAAATTTAAATTGTGCACTGCCGAGGGTTTAACGACATGAACCATAGATGCATCTATTTAATCAGGCGAGGCGTTCGGCCCGCTCCACAAAAGATAAACACATGCAAACAACCAAATCAAGAATTTATTTAGGAGTAATTATCCAAGGAAATGCCAATTTTTCATGTAACGGTCAAGAAAATATAGTTTAACCTTTTAAAGATTTATTTTCCAAAGTCAATATGATTTACGCAATTTAAGTTAACAATAAAGTTGCAAATATCGCAAGTATAGCATGATTGGTCCTCAACTACCCAGACTTAAGTATAATAGTAGCTACGCGCGGACTCTCGTCACCTCGTGCATACGTAGCCCCCATAAATAAAAGCACATATTGAATTATTTCACCTATGGGGTTAATTTCCTCTTACAAGGTTAAAAAAGAGACTTACCTCGCACCGAAGTTCCATAGCCGGCTCCCAAGCCTTTCCAACAATTCAAACAGATGCCCAACACTCCAAAACTCGTCAATAAAGGTGCAAACCCATAAAAATATACTCTAATACTCACAACAATTCAATTAAAACAAATTCCCAACTCCGCTCGAAAAGTCGATAAAATCACCCTCGGGCCCACGTGCCCGGATTCCGAAAATTTTCGAAGATAAAGTTTACGCATAACACCATGAACTCAAATATATAATTTATCCTCAATTACATGCACAAATTCATGGTCCGAAATACCAAATTTTAGGTTTTCTACAAAAACTCCCACAATTTCTACAATTTTCATGTTCAAATCTTTATACAAACCTTGTATTTAACTTATAATGAGTGGGGATCACTTACCTTGAGTTTCTTGCTGAGAATCTCCCCTTGAAGCTCTCAAAAATCTCCCAAACCAAATGCAAATGGGAGAAAAATGGGCCAAATCCCCGTTTTAAAGAAACTCCACTACCCAGCACCATTTCCGCACCTGCGGCTTCGCAGGTGCGAGACCCCTTCCGCTCCTGCGCCTTCTTCCGCTTATGCGCTTGCGCAGATGCGGCCATAAACTCCGCACCTGCGGCCAAAGCCTCGCAAATGCGGTTACACCAGATGACAACATCCCTCAGCCTTCTTCCAAGTCCAAACTCGATCCGTTTACCATTCGGATTCCACCCGAGGCCCTCGGGACCTCAACCAAGTATACCAACACGTCCCAAATCACATTACGAACTTAGCCGATCCTCCAAATCACATCATACAACATTGAAATCATGGATCACACCCCGATTCAAGCTTAATGAATTTTAGAACTTCAAACTTCTACATTCAATACCAAAATCTATCAAATCACGCCCGATTGACCTCAAATTTTGCACAAAAGTCACATTAGGTATTACAGACCACTCCATTTTCCGGAATCGGAATCCAACTCCGATATCAAAAAGTTCACATCCGGTCAAACTTCTCAAAAACCTTCAAATTTCTAACTTTCGCCAAACGACTCCAAAATGACCTACCGACCTCCAAATTCACTTCCGAACGCGCTCCCAATACCATAATCACCATACAGAGCTATTCTCAGACTCGGAAATCCCAAACGGACATCGATAACATTAAATGCACTTCAACCCAGATTTATGAAATTCTTCCAAAATGCTCACTCCCACCATAGGTGCCGAAACGCTCACGGGCCATCCAAAACTCGATTCGTACATCCGCCCAAGTCCATAATCATCATACAAACTTGTTGGAACATTCAAATCCCGATTCCGAAGTCTTTTACTCAAAATTCACTCTTAGTCAGATTCTCCCAACTTTAAGCTTTCGAAATGAGAATTCTCTTTCCAAATCCACTCCGAACTTCCCAAATTTAATTATGACCACGCGTGCAAGTTATAATACCTGAAGTGAAGCTTCTCATGGCCTCAAACCGCCGAACGACGTATTAGAGCTCAAAACGGCCGCTCGAGTCGTTACATTCTCTCCCACTTAAACATACGTCCGTCTTCGAACATGCTAAGAACTGCGCTGGAGTTTTCTGAAATCACTGTTTAACACCTCGTGCACCTACCCGTGCTACCACATCTCAGTTGAGCACATTTGCTCGAGCAAATCTGAAGATTCCCCTTTTGTTTAGTCAAATTAGCCTTGGAGCCAAATTCCAACATCCGAAATTTTCTGCCAGGCTTGTTCCCATCATCTGAAAAACGGTATCAATCACTACCCGATGCACCAATACATGACTTCATACCCTTGCTGAATCTATACCATGCACCGCATAAGTCACATGACCATATTAACATCCCCTGATAACGATAGCCGGACTTTCACGAATCCTATTCTCACAACACACCTCATGACTCGTATAAATCCTGTTCCCACTCTTGCAATACCGCCACGACAGAAGAGATGTGTAGAAACTCATAACCAACTGCTGAGTCAACAAATCATTGAGTCTCTCCTCTTGATTAGAATCATCACCCCATTATGAGCCAAATAATGGTATCTTCTCTTTAATATGCTTCATATAATCGGATCGCACTGATCCCAGATCCAATAATCTCGTCTCACCCAGTATAAGCTTCCCAGGCAATAAGCCACCTCAAACACTGCCAAAAATCTCATATGATGCCACAATGTGCCAACAAGCTACAAACTCGAATGTGATACATAAAGAAACGAACTCTGGAAAGAACTACTCAATCCATGTAACTAATTGAAACAATCGAAAAGGTGTTATGAACCTTCCTCAGGAAATGGGAAGCAAAACACACAATAATAGATATAGGAAACTGTACTCAACATCACATTGTTGCGGCGTGCAACCCGATCCAAACAACATACCCGTGGCGGCGTGCCACCCGATCCACGCATAATAATATATAAGGAAATACTTACCAAGCTAAAATGCTCATACCTACGAAATACCTGAATATCAACCACAAACACGCGAAGTGCATAATGCAAATCCTGGGGAGACAGATAACACCATACGCTACAAAACTCAAGCACGACTAAGGTGCGATATGTATGATCTGAATCTCGAGAGCCATCCTGCTCACATAACACTATCTCTACACAGAACCTCAACACATATGCAATTTAACAAGCCGTTTCACAACCCACGCGACACAATATAGTATTACATGAAATAGCCGGCGACAAAGTAAATTCCAGCGTCTTAATACTCCTCCATAAGGAGCGCTATGTTGAAATGAACACATCTGTCCTGATATAGAGTCCACATTCATATTTAGATCCATCCACAAACCTCAAGATGATTCTGATCGTGCCGCACTGGCTAATAACCCTTCAAGGATCTTCAATAACTCTTTTTTCCATAACACAAAAGAACAGCCGTCAAATACAGAACAAACATCCACTGTTCACAACCAAATGAAAAAAGCGCCTTCCAGGCCTAACTCTCGCATTTACGGTAATACCTCAATCTCCATACTTGGTTTAAACCTTCAATCAATTAAGTGACCACATGTCACACTTATAAAATCTTCCCGTAGGATACGCTCCCACGACCTTCCGCAACAGGTAACAAGTATGCACACCCATGCCACCAGCCACACTAATGTTGTAAAGCAAATCAAGAATCCGCTACCACCACACCAAGCCTCTTACATATGACACCGATCTCAGGTGCCACTAAATACAATACCAACTTATTCTAACCATTTGAATCCTTTCTCGCTCATTCGAGCTCGTGCTATTCTTGCCAATACCAAATGACAACCTCAATCCTCAACTTTCAAATCCCCATGCCGCTCACAGTCCTAACATGCCAATAAACGACAGTACAAGAATTTCCTCATAACTCCCGAACCACTAATAGGATTAAACACTTCATTATATGGCAACCTTTCACTTAACTCCTTTCAGAAGATTCATTGCAACACGCGACTGAATTCCCATAATTAAAGCAAAGACAATCCCTAAGTAGTGGTCTAGATCTCCACAACCCTTCCGGGGTTTCACTTCTATATCGCCACCCATCACACACATAACTTAACACGCTGAAGGAACTGATCATTGCCAGTATCATGCAAATTCAACTGTTGGTAACCAAACCAATTGCTTTGAATTTACTCTGGGTTTTACTTAGAAATAACAATGGCTATATTCACAATATAACGAACTCAATCCGCACTCATCCTTAGTGACCCCATTTCACGAGACCACATTGTTTGAAACCCAAGAACCATCTCATACCCTCCTTGTGCGACTCTCGTATCTTCAACTGGTACACTCATTATGATAAATCCCTTATGAGTCTGAAGTTATTTTCTCCCATTCCTCCAATGCCACACCGTTGACAAAATAACACAAAACACTCCAAGCCCCTCTTCATAATCCGCTGCAGAAGCTCGATACTCAAGCATACTACGGACTCGAAATCCTTAGGCACCACACTTCAACTTTTTTCTCCACTAGGACTGTTGTGGAGAGTCACCCACTCTGACTTGATCCCAAATATAATCAAACTCCAAGGATCCTCTAGCACATGGACACCCTCTCATAGAAGCACCCGGCAGAATCACTTTCCTTGTAAATCACCTCTGCACGAAGCATAACTCCCGAATCTTCCCAAAGCCTGAACATGACTCAATAAGGCCAATTATAACACACATTCCTAAAATCCTTTGATCAGTATACCACGAATGTTCTCTTTACTTAGTTGTAATAACCCACCAACATGCCGATAACCCAAAACCCCACAAGTATAAAACCACGCAATCAATCCGTAGACGGTGGGGCTCTCCTACTTAGCTTGAAGCTACTATTGTATAACTCTGGAGCCCACCAAGATTCTTTCTTCGTCGTTGACATGTTCTTTCACAATCAACCCATCAAATTACTCGAAATTCCTTCTGTTAACATCTCACGACCGCTAGCCTTCTCATAGGAGATAACCCACCTGTGGAAATTACATACTAATATCTTCCAACATCGCTGCACTGGGTATAATTACTACAAAATCAGTAACCCATCCTGAGCCCGTGCTCATTCACTAGTTGTACAAGTCCGTTCACTCCTCATGGACATCAACTAAAAGTGCGACGATACATTCCCATCCAAAATCACGTTGTATCCTTATTCATATCAAGAAACTCATTTCTGTTGTATCCAATCTCCCGTCGTATAATAACCAATATTCCAAATTAAGTCCGTATAACTAGTCACTGTTCCCCACAAATCCCGAATCACTCTAAACTTTTCTCAAGGTGTGTAGTCCTCCTACCACAGAACCCATATGCTACTCTGCCACTCTCCCACTTTGGTCAAACCCTCTCCTTTAAGCAACTGCTCGACTTCTGTTTCTCACACTTAGACTTCTAGAAGCTTAATCACCATAAGACACCTCCCACATGTCCTCCTCATCCCTCGTTGCCCAGTTGTTGCCTTAAATCAAATCTATATCGGTAGCACTTGAACCAATAGATCGATACTAGCTTTAAACCTTTCCTAAGGTCATCTTCCTCGAGTCGTTAATATTAGAAATACCCATTCGATTTCGAAATGGCTTCACTCCGCTACTTCTGACGACTGCTTCCCTAGCACTATCTCACACTACTCTGCCTCGAAGGAAATTGATGAAGTCCATAACAATGGCAAACTTAACACATTCGATCAAGGGCGACGGCACCACATTACTGATGAAAATTTCCACCACGCTTGAAAACACCAAGTTTCGTTACCCCGTCAACCCAAACTTGAACATTCATAGTCCGATTGCCTTTCCTCCGCCGGAAATAAAATATTGAATCTCTGAATCATGCTCTGAGTACCTCTTTCCAAGTCATTCACTTTTTCGACGCATAGACAAGCATCCTACCATTACACCAAAAGTGTGCGATAGCAACGCACGAATCGTCATAACAATCAATGCCAAATATCAAAACCTTAGGTAATACTGATACTGAGGTGAAACGATAGAACGACCTTCTGCAAGGGGAAGACAATAGCCAAATCAAATACGCAGGGAGAAACATCCTGCACCACATATGTAGTACCATTACAGTTCCTCAAATTCCCGGTTTACAACAAGCGCTTCACGTCGTATAAGATTGAATAGGAACGAAAAAAGGCATAAGCCTCAAAGGAATCAAATCGCATGATGAGGAATCAAGAAGGGAAGTGCTCCTAACAACCCTGTAGCCTCTCAAAGATAAGTACAAACGTCTTTGTATCGATCCGCAAGACTCTACTAGACTTGCTCATGACTCGTGAGACCTAAGTGAACCTAGTGCTCTGATACCATGTTGTCACGACCCAAAATCCATTAAAAGTCGTGATGGCACCGGGCACCATTGTCAGGCAAGCCAACAATAAACACTTAATTTTGTTCCCATTTTAATAACTTAGAAATTATATTTTTCCTTTAATTAAACAGTAATTGATGGAAGTTACAGAGTGAATAATAATATTTTTACAAGAAGTTCAATACAGTGAAACCCATAATCGCCCCAAAACCCGGTGTCACAAGTGCATAAGCATCATCTAAGACTTTAAAATAAAATACATCATCTGTCTGGAATACAAATTTGGACAGAAGAAATACATACTCTGAAAGAGACTCTGCTGGTTGCGGATCGTAACATGGTGTGCAACTCACCTAAGTCCCCATATGCACACACGCCTCTGCTCTTACAAGGCCGCTAATCATAAAGACACCTGACAAAACGTGCAACAAGTGTAGTGTGAGTACGTAAATCAACGCGCACCCAGTAAGTATCCCGCCTAACCCCGAAAAGGTAGTGACGAGGGGTCGACTCCGACACTCACTCTGGGCTAGCATTATAATACCGAGAGTCTAATTAAGCATGAATTATATGAAACAGTCAGAGGTTCAATAATCAATAAGTTAGTAAATATTTCTTTTACTATTTAGGAAAATTTCTATCTCTGGTTTCATTATTTATCAATTTATATTTCAAGCGAATGAAGCAGTAGAAAAAATTATGGGTTTAAAAGATGTAACATGCATAAACAATGCCGAGGTCGTACGGCCCGCTCCAACACATAAATTTAAATTTTGCACTGTCGAGGTTCAAACGACACGAACCATAGATGCATCTATTTAATCTGCCAAGGCGTTCGGCCCGCTCCACAAAAGATAAACATATTCAAACAACCAAATCAAGAATTTATTTAGGAGCAATTATCCAAGGAAATGCCAAATTTTCATGCAACGGTCAAGAAAACATAGTTTAAACTTTTAAAGAATTTTTTTCCAAGTTCAATATGATTTACGCAATTTAAGTTAACAATAAGGTTGCAAATATCGCAAGTATAGCATGATTTGGGTCCTAGACTGCCCGGACTTAAGCATAATTAGCTACGCACGGACTCTCGTCACTTCGTGCGTACTTAGCCCCCACAAATAAAAGCACATATTGAATTATTTCACCTATGGGGTTAATTCCCTCTTACAAGGTTAGAAAGGAGACTTACCTCGCACCGAGGTTCCATAGCCGACTCCCAAGCCTTTCCAACAATTCAAACTGATGCCCAACGCTCCAAAACTAGTCAATAAAGGTGCAAACCCATTAAATTATACTCTAATACTCACGACAATTCAATTTAAACAAATTTCCAACTCCGCTCGAAAAATTGATAAAACCACCCTCGGGCCCACGTGCCCGGATTCTGAAAATTTTCGAAACCCAAAACACCACGAACTGAAATATATAATTTATCCTCAATTCCATGCCCAAATTCATAAAAATCCGAAATACCAAGTTCTAGGTTTTCTACTAAACCCCCCACAATTTCTACAAATTTCCATGGTCAAATCCTTATACAAACCTTGTATTTAACTTATAATGAGTGGGGATCACTTACCTTGAGTTACTTTATGAGAATCACGCCTTGAAGCTCTCCAAAATCGCCCAAACCAAATTAAAATGGGAGAAAAATGGGCCAAATCCCCGTTTTAAAGAAACCCCACTGCCCGACGCCATTTCTGCACCTGCGGAATAGTAGCCGCACCTGCGACTTCGCATGTGCGAGACCCCTTCCTCCCCTGCGCCTTCTTACGCTTCTGCGCTCAACTTCTTTGGCCAAAAACTCCGCACCTGCGATCCTTCACCTGGGCAACCTGCTCCGCTTTTGCGGCTCCTATGTCACTTCTGCGACCTCTGCACCTGCGGACAAAGCCTCGCAGGTGCGGTTACACCAGATTACAATAGCCCTCAACCCTGCTTCCAAGTCCAAACTCGGTTCGTTTACCATCCGGATTCCACCTGAGGCCCTCGGGACCTCAACCAATTACACCAACACGTCCCAAATCACATTACGAACTTAGTCGAGCTTCCAAATCACATCATACAATATCGAAATCATGGATCACACCCCAATTCAAGCTTAATGAACTTTAGAACTTCAAACTTCTACACTCGATGCCGAAACCTATCAAATCACGCCCGATTGACCTCAAATATTGCGCACATGTCACATTCGACATTATGGACCTACTCCAACTTCTGGAATCGGAATCCGTCCATGATATCAGAAAGTCCACATCCGGTCAAACTTCTTAAATGCGGCCTTGTCACTCTTCAATCTGATTGGTCGGTAAGAGTTTTTTCTTATCATAAATCTTCCCTCCCACAACTATAAATAAGGGTTTTCATAACTCAGAAAAGATACTAGAAGTTATAACAAGAATCAAGAATGAGCTTGTGGATCGAATGCTTCAAATTCCTCCACAAGCTTCAAGCAATCAAGTTCAAGTTCAAGAAATCAAGTTGAAGCTCAAGAACGAAGAATAAATCAAGATTCAAGGAGTACGAGTTCAAATCAAAGTTCATGCTAGTTGAATTCAAGATCATCGTTTGTGACGGATAAATCAAATTCAAATTCAATATCAAGCTTAAAGGCCCTTGAATTTATATTTGAAAAGTAGAATCAGAGGAAAATAGAGATTGTACACTCATATTATTTGAAATCAAATACTACGATTGTTGCAATAGTTTTCAGTCTAGATTTTTTTTTCTTGACATAATTTTATTGTTTACAAATTGTGGCTTGCCCCGTGGGACAATCTCTACCTCTCAACTCAACTTTTCAATCACCAAAGTTCAAGAACATCAAAATGGCTTCAAAGAAAATCAACCCCAGATCAACTTCCACCAAGGTTGCTAATTCCAGGTCCTGAAAGCATCCTCGATGTAACCTTTGGAAGCTTTGGACCAACTACAAGGAGCAAGGCAAGGTCTTTAAGATAACAAGAACTCCATGTGCCATCAACATCAACCCCTATTTTTGGATCTTCATCCTCAAAAGGAGATAGATCTTCCACAAACGCACTCGAAGGAAGAAGCGATGTTGCTGAAAAGATTAAGAAAACTCTTGAATTACTTGACCTCTCCGGATCCAAGAACTCTGCCATGAATGAATATGATGACGCTTCAAGTGATGGATCCTCTCCACTTACACCGCATAACATGAGAAGATCGAGGATCAATCTGTGTGACAATCCATGCTACTCTCCATCATCCACACCAATCATGCAAGCCATGGTGACAAATACTTCATCTGTGGAGGAGCAGTTGCCAAACTTGATGGAAGCATCACTAGCTTGACCAAGTGCATGTAAAATCAAGATGCTAGAATTTATAAGTTAACAGAAAATGTGGGAATCTTGATGGAGGAAGAATCCACCCATGCACCTGGCAAGCTCCCAGAGAGTAATTCTCCCCCAAGACAAGTTACATCCGCTAAGCCAATCCATGTCTCATCTGAAGGGATGATTCCAAACGATCAACTGAAGGAGTTCATTGAATGAACTATTAAAAGCAAGTACGAAGTTGCTACCAAGTGTTCTCTTACATACGCAAAGCCGTATACTGCAAGGATCGATATGTTGAAGATGCCTGCTGGCTATCAACCTCCAAAGTTTCAATAGTTTGATGGTAAAGGTAATCCAAAGCAACACGTGGCGCACTTCATTGAAACGTGCAACAATGCTGGGACTTATGGAGATTACCTCATCAAGCATTTCTTCCGCTCGCTAAAAGGAAATGCTTTTGTGTCACGACCCGAATTCCCAACCTTAGGGATCGTGATGGCGCCTAACACCACACTTGCTAGGCAAGCCAATGTTAGAGTTCTCTTAACTATTTCCTTTAATTAACCATTTAAACAGGATAAAACAATTTTAAATTAATACTTAATCCAATGGATTTAAATAAACAATTCACAGTATAAAATAATAAATAATTAATTAAACCGAGCCACAGACTAATTATATAAATAAATCTACAACTACCCAGAGTCTGGTGTCACAATTCACGAACTACTAAAGAATACTACAAATACTGGGATGAAAGAAATAGTGTAACTATTCTGAATAAAATAAAACAGTTTTATAAAATAGGAGAAGACTCTCGGGATCTGCGAACGCTGTCAGATATACCTCGTGTCTCCGGAAAAGAAATAGGTAGCAACTCTAAATATCTCTACTGCTGGCCGGTACCTGGATCTGCACAAAAGAGTGCAGAGTGTAGTATCAGTACAACCGACCCCATGTACTGAGTAAGTGCCGAGCCTAACCTCGACGAAGTAGTGACGAGGCTACGGCAGGGCATCAACAATATAACCGGTGACAATAATAAATAATAAAGCAAGAAGGAAATCTAAAATAAGTAAATAATAACAACTGCAACCACAATTTAGGATAACTCAGTCACCTTTTCCAGGTCTCAACTATAAAAAATTCTCGAATAAATTTTCAAATTTTCAAACTTTACTTTAAATTAACCACATGTACAATATATGAGAAAAACGGTAGAGTAAAACAAGAATTTCCAAATCCTTGTAATTAAAATCAGTAAAACATAATTATTCACCCTTATCACTATCTTGTTGCGGCGTGCAACCCGATCCCACCTGTCCACCCTCATCACAATCATTTATCCACCTTTATCACAATAAATTTTTCCACCCTTATCACAATCAATTTCGCCCCCTTATCACAATTAATTTTTATTTGTTTATCAGAAACTTTCACAATTCAGGCCAAGCCTTTCACAACACTTTTATTTCAACAATTGCAAACAGAAAATAGTATAGCTCGTAAGCTTTAACCAATATCATTTCAATATAACACCAACCAGAATATGTGTAAATACCGTAACGCTGTCAACCCAGCTCAGTCTTAATGTACCATGATAGAATCAAGAGAACAACCAACACTTTTAACACACTTGCAACAACAATTAAAAATAATCAAATGAAACCAAGTAGCCACGTAAACCTCAACAATCATAAAACAGTTAAACTGCATTTCTTATAACTTCCTCAATATTATCAAAAATTGAAACCAACAGGAATATATATATATATATATATATATATATATATATATATATATATATATTGTCACGACCCCAAATCCTAACAGGCCGTGATGGCGCCTATCGTGGAACTAGGCTAGCCAACCATCAATTTACTATGCATTTGTTCGATTATAACAGTGCACAACATAACAATAAACAACAGTCATAATAAAGAAATAAATTATGTAAGTCTAACATCCCCAACCATGAACTAAACAACCTCCCAGAACTGGAGTCAATAGTCATGAGCATCTAAGAATNGTGCACAACATAACAATAAACAACAGTCATAATAAAGAAATAAATTATGTAAGACTAACGCCCTCAACCATGAACTAAACAACTCTAAACAACCTCTCAGAACTGGAGTCAATAGTCATGAGCATCTAAGAATGAATAATCCTAACTCTGCTAAAAGCTATAATATATGTCTCTGAATCAATTGATAAAAACATAATAAGGAAGGGAAATGGAGAAGCCCTGGACGCTGGACAGCTACCTCGAAGTCCCGTGAAATCCGCTAACGAACAAGCAAAAACTGCTACTACTCTAGACCGTCACCTGAATCTGTGCACGGGGGGCACAAGGAGTCTTTATGAGTACGCCAACTCAGTAGTAATAAAAAGAAATCATAGTTTGAGAAATATAAAGCACACAAACAGATACACCATTTCACAACAACAAGTAAAACATCAAGTTACCAAGTAGTATTCGGCAATTTCATAAGTTCGAAATCAGTTTCCACAAAACCTTTGAGAACAAGTAAATATCGATATATCTCAGTGAAATCCTCAGTAAAAATCAGTTTAAAACGAAGTAAATCATAGTTCGAAAACATAGTAAAATCATCATGAAACTGCCCCTCAGGCCAAAATCATTTCTCGAACAGATGCCCTCAGCCATTCCCTCAATCACTCAGTATAAATCATCACTCAGTATCAGCCCCGCGGGCAATCATCATCA
>ML298790.1:3165-14565 GCA_005239495.1 Nicotiana undulata
GGGGGGGGGGGGGAATTATTGCAGTCTGAGTTGCTATTGTTGTTACTGTGTTGTGGTCCGCTTTTGATTTGCACCCCCGTCCTTTCTTATGTGTAATATTACGATGATCTGTGTTATTTGTTGTATCTTCCTTCAACTTTGTACTTGTTATGTTGATAATTATATGGTGTAGCCATTAGACAGGTGTCATGTCATGTCATTCCTATACGTATGTCTTTTTAATTTATTAGACCAGTGGGTGTCTTGACTAGTCCTCGTCACTACTCCACCGAGGTTAGTCTTGATACTTACTGGGCACCGCTGTGATGTGCTCATGCTACTCTTCTGCACATTTTTTGTGTGCAGATTCCAGGTTTTTGCATAGTAGTTTATCGATAGCTAGCAGCGCGATTGCTGTTGTAAAGACTCGAGGTAAAACCGCTTCAGCGTTCGTGGTTTCGGAGTCACCTTCTTACTAATAGTATTCATACACTATAGTATTTGTTCCAAACGGTGGTATTTAGAGATGTTAGTGTAGATTCCTTAAAGCTTATGACTAGTACTCACCGGGTTTTGAGATGATATGTAATGTATAGAGATATTTTTTATCGAGAAGCATTCCAAAGTTTCAATATATTTTTTTATCTTTACTAGATGTTAGGCTTACGTAGTCTTTAAGAGTAGGTGCCGTCACAACACCCAGCGGAGGGAAAATTGGGTCGTAACAATTTGGTATCAGAGCTCCAGGTTCATAGGTGCTACGAGTCATAAGTAAGTTTAGTAGAGTCTTGAGGATTGGTACGGAGACGTCTATACTTATCTTCGAGAGGCTACAGAACTATTAGGACAATTTCACTTCCCTCGTTCGTGCTAGTTCATTGATTTTGAAGTTTGAAATTATAGTTCCATTCTCTCACCAATGGTGAGGACACGATCTACGTATCCTGATGATATTACCCCGAAGCAAATGTCGCAAGGGTCAGAGACAGAGGCCAAGGAGGAGCACATACCGCAGTTAAGATGACTACCAGTACAGCCGTTGAGGAACCGCCAGTAGCTCTAGTTGGGGGACATGTACTTGAGGTGCATGTTGCTACCCCGGACTTCAGGAGACCTTGGCATAGTTCCTAAGTACGATTGGTACATTGACTCAGGCGGGATTGATTCTAGTCCACCGGCTCTTCCACGGATCAGGGGAGGAGTTCAGACTCCCACTGTCTACACTCTAGAGCAGCGAGATCATATCGGTCAGGTTCCAGTAGTCATGGCAGCACGACATGTGGCTTCAGTTCAGCCCGTGGTTAGGGCAGCAGCATCAGAGGAAGAATACCTTGGACTTGAGAGGTTCAAGAAGTACCGCCCTCCTATCTTTCAGTGTATAGGCAACAGATGATGCTCAGGGTTTCCTGGAAGAGTGTCACTACATTTTCGTACTTCTGGTATTGTTGAGACGAGAGGGGTTATTTTTGTCACGTCTCAGCTCAGAGGGGCGGTTTGTCAGTAGTGGTGGGCATATGAGTTGGGGTAGCCTGGTCGAGTCAGCTTCACTTGCATGGATTTAGGTTTCAGAGATACTTTTGAGGGAGTTGCACTCCAGTTCCTCTGAGATGCATGGCGCGAGGAGTTTGAGCAGTTTTTTCAGGGCACTATGTCAGTGTTGGAGCACTATGTCGGATTCAGTGAGTTGGCCAGATATGCGCCTCATCTGGTTGCTTCATTTAGGAGGCGAGTCCGTAGATTCATTGAGGGATCCCGGCATGATATTCGGTCCAGCAGGACTCGAGAGTTAGAGTATGATGCCTCGTTTCAGCAGGTAGTAGGGATCGCTCGTGGGTTAGAGAGCATGTGGTACAGGGAGCGAGAGGACAGAAGAGATCAAGAGAGAGAGTTCATGGATGCAAGGAGACCTCGTAGATCGGAGAAATATATTGGTCCGTATTATGGAGGCAATGTGCGACACGGTAGAGAATTTTAGGTCAGCCAGTTTAGTTTGCATTACCAGCTTTGCATGGGGTTTTCAGGTACTCATGGGTCTCAGAGGACTCGTATTGTATGGTTTCCACAGCCACGTCGGCAGAGAGGTTGTTTTGAGCAGGGAGATGTTAGCCACAGGGTGAGAGATGGTTCTAAGATTCAGGCAGGTGTGTTATAGCAGGGTATTCGTGTGAGTAGAGGGCGCCCAAAAGGGGGAGGCCCGACCCATTGATGTATTTCATATAGTAGGCTGGAGACCGTTGGGTCAGAGGTTATCATACATGTATGTTTTGATCTGATTCATAGGGGCACCATTTGTATCTCACTATAGTTTTGTTGGTCGGGACGAGTTCCCTTATTTGTTGCTTTATTGATAAATGAGTTTCATGTTTTGCGCTCTATTTTTGTGTTTGCTCTTGAAGAGAGATTCTATGAGTAGTAGCCTGTGTCTATTGTTGTTTTATTCATCCTTGATAGTGGTGAAACTGAAAGTGAGTCCTTGTTGTTCTTCGTGGTAAGCTTTATGTGATCTTCCTAAGTATTTTGTTTGCGAGTTGTGATTTGATACTCCATCGAGATGTGAGTTCAATTAGCGTTATGATTTTATCAGTCGAGATGAGTTAGTGGAGGAATTTCAATTGGTATGATATATTTTCGGTATGTGATTCAGAGTTGAGGGCGAGGTCCTAGTGATATTTGTGATTCGATATGTTGGGACCAAGCTGAGAACCGCGGTGGAAATTTTATCAGGGTGGGATCCTTTTTATTTGTTCATATGCTTTGCTTCTTCCTTGTTGTATTTCTTTTGGTAAGTCAGTATTGATTGATAGTTGTACGTATGGGCTTGTTTGATAGTTTCTTTATATGTTTTTATTTTCATATTCAGTCATTTTCTTATGTGTTTCTTTAGCTTAGCTTGCGGGATGTGTGCCCGGGGGTGTTAGTTGTGGCTCGGTGATTCGAGTGCCTAATAACGAGGTCTTCGTGTTTATTGCATAATTATCAGTATTATGGGGCTTGGAAATAGAGTTCTTTCAAACGTGAGGCTGACTGCCAATGCAGAGTTGATTTCAGGCAGCTATTGTGATCAAAAGTGTTATTATGAGCCCATGTGTGATGTGCTATATTGTTTGTTCGTACCTTGTGGGTATAGTCATGAGTTAATGCAGCGGGTTGAGGCTAATGCCAGATATGGATTTAGAATCGGATCATTTGGAAGTGAGTAGAAGGTGAGAAATTGAGGTATGAGGCCTATCGGTGGTAATGGGAAGGCTATATTGCAGTTGTGATTATGCCATCATGCTTATGTACGTTGGGGTGACATGGGATCACCCGCGGGTGTGTGTTGGAAGTGCGCAATCACGGATTTGATGAGTTCCAGGTGAATCTTGGCACGTTTGAGGACGAACGTTTTATTTAAGAGGGGGAGAATGTAACGACCCGACCGGTCGTTTTGAGAAACAAAACTCCGTTCGGTGGCGTAAGGTCTTGAACAGCTTCACATTGTGCATATCGAGTTGCGTGCGTGATTGGATTTAGTTACCGGATAATCCGGAGTCAAATTGGGAGAGAATTTTCAATTTTTGAAGCTTAAGTAATGAAAGTTGACCGGAGGTCTGACTTTTGTGTAAACAGACTCGGAATGAGTTTTGGGTGATGTCAACAGCTTCATATGATGCTTTTGGGCTTAGGCGCGTGTCCGGAATTAGTTTTTAAGGTCCGTAGAGTAATTTGAGATATTTTGACGAAAGTTAAAATTTTGGCGATTTCGGCCAATAGGTGAAATTTATATATCGGGCTTGGAATAGAAATCTGGGAATGGATGTAGGTTCGTTGTGTTATTTGTGGCTTGTCTGCAAAATTTCATGTTATTCCGGGTTGAATAGATAGGTTTCGACAGTAGTTTTCATAATTAAGGATTTGAAAATT
Source organism: Nicotiana undulata (assembly GCA_005239495.1). Taxonomy (NCBI): domain Eukaryota; kingdom Viridiplantae; phylum Streptophyta; class Magnoliopsida; order Solanales; family Solanaceae; genus Nicotiana; species Nicotiana undulata. The sequence goes on from ML298790.1 coordinate 7,048, forward strand.
CATAAGTTTGATTTTTAGTTTGATCCGTCGTTTTGGTTTTGTTTTATGTGATTTGAAACCTCGAGCGAGTCCGTGTTAGGTTATATGACTTGTTTGAATGATTAGGCGGGGTCCCAGGGGCCTCGGGTGTGTTTCGGATAGGCTTCGGGTCGAATTTCTCAAAATTTGCACTGCTGATTGTTGTCTTCTGGTTTCTTTCTATGCGATCGCATAGAGGTAGTCGCGATTGCATAGTATTGCCTTGACCCGCCCAGTTTTCCTTCAATGCGTTCACATAGTCATGCTCGCAATCGCGGAAGCCCACTTCCTCCTTCTTCACGTTCGCATATTACACCATCGCGATCACATAGTGTTTCCAGCAAGGGCATCAGATTTATATCTTCTATGCGATAGCATTCCATGCTTCGCGATCGCGTAGTGTGGCGTTGGGGCAGAAGATACTTCTTATATGTGATCGCACATGTTGCTTCACGATCTCATAGAACCATTTTTGGCCACTACTATTTTCCTCTACGCGATCACATACTAATTTCAACGATCACGATGCTTTAAAAACCTGGGCAGAATATAAGTTTTGAAAATTGGGGGTTTCACTATTTTTAACACATTTTGACTTCTAGAGCTCCGTTCTTGGAGATTCTTGAGGGTTTTTCACACAAATCGAATGGGTAAGTGTTCTTCAACTAGAATTAATTATATTCCATGAATTAGTCCTTGCTTTTATCATTTAATTTGTGTTTTGAGTTGGGGAAATTGTGGGTTTTGTGAAAGAAATTTCTAAATTTAAAAATCACGAATTGAGGGACCAAAATATATCGGAATTTGATAAAATTTGTATGGTTGAACGCGTACTATAATGGGTATTCGGTTCTTGTAAATTTTGTCGGGTTCCGAGGTGCGGGCCCGGGGGTCGACTTTTGGGGTTGATTTTTATAATTTCATAAAGATTGACACTTTACTATTCGGAATAGTTCCTTATACGTTTTATGCGTACTTTGAAGTTTCTTTAGTTTATTTTGAGCCTTCCGGAGGTCTCTTCGCCCAAGAAGTTCATTTTGGAGTACCGGGTTGTCCTCTTTGAGGTAAGTATCTTTCCTAACCTTGTGTGGGGAAGCTACCGCTTAGGATTGAGTCTTCAATGTTGATTGTTGCCCATGTAAGCGAGGTGACGAGTGCGTACTAGGACTTATTTCAAATAGGTTGGCCTTTTAGGATTCGTATGTCCTTATATTCCCCGTGTATGAAGTTGTAATTGTTACATTTGAATTCCTGATTTCTAGGTTCATTTCTTCATGTTCAAATTAGAAATTACTTGCTTAGTGTTACTTGTTTCTTATTTGATCTTAATTGACTTAAATTAAGATTTTACCTTTCCTACCGTTGTGCCTTATCTTCCTTTATAAACTGCCTATTTGACTATAACTAGCATAATCTCGCCCTATTATTTTTTAGTAGAAATTGGAATATCTATATGTTGGTTTCAAGCATGCGCGTGAGTCGTACATTGTGAATTATATGGTTTTCCCTTAAGTGCTACATAGGTTTAGTTGATAATCATCCATGTTGATGGTATTTCCTTGGTGTTGCTTATTACTGAGCATTGTTCAAACTGAGTTTATTCCGTGAAGCTAATTGTTTAAGTAAGATTGGTTATAGGTGTTTCCCTTGCCGGGATGATATTATTTCCATTGTTGACTCCCTTGCCGGGACAGTATGGGTTCTATTATTGTTTATGCTGTTGTAACGACCCGGTCGGTCATTTTGAGATTTAGCGCCCTGAACCCTTAATAACTATTTCTCCCATATCTATTTCTGCTTTTGGGACTTGTCGGAACGTTGAGTGGTGAAATTCGGAGGGATTTTGGACGCATAGTCCATAAATGGGAAGTTTAGCTTTAGGAATCGAGTCGTGGTTAGAACTGTGTGAAGACAGATCCGGAATGGAATTATGTCGACTCCGTTAGCTCCCTTGGGTGATTTCAGGGTTAGGAGCATGTTCGGAATGTGTTTTCGAGCTCTGTAGTAGATTTAGGCTTTAATTGGCGAAAGTTAGAATTTCAGCGATTTCGACCGATAGGTGAAATTTTGATATCGGGCTCGGAATAGAATTTCGTAAGTGACAGCAGATCCATAGTGTCATTTATGACCTGTGTGTAAAATATTAGGTCTTTCGGATGAGTTTTGACGTGTTTCGGCACCGAATGTGGATTTTGGAAATTTCATTAGTTCTTAGGCTTGAATCTATGCATAATTGATGATTTTGATGTTATGATATGTGTTTTAAAGGCCCGACTAAGTTTGAATGAAGTATTAGGACTGGTTGGTAAGTTTGGTTGAGTTCCCAGAGGTCTCGGGGATGTTTTGGATGCTCAACGGGTGATTTTGGAACTTAGAGAACAACTGAACCATTGCCGGTTCTGGTGTTTCGAACCTGCAGACGGGGAACCGCAAGTGCGAACACGCAGGTGCGGAGGTTAGGCTCGCAGATGCGGATTTTGGGTGGGGCTGCTAGTGGTCGCAGGTGCGGTCTCGGCTCCGCAGGTGCGGGACCGCAGATGCGGCCAAGTGACCGCTAGTGCGGCTCCAACCCTGTTAAGTGACTTTCCGCACCTGCGATGGATTTTCCGCAGGTGCGGTCCAAGAGTCGCAGGTGCGGAATCCCTGGACTGTTTATACAAATCTGAGGGGTTGAAATTCATAACTCCAAAAAAACGATTTAGAGCTCGGGTTTTGGTGATTTTCAGTGGGTTTCGAAGATGATATTCATAGGTAACGTTTCCTAACCTTAATTCACTTGTATACCATTAATCTCTATCAATTTCCTCAATGTAATCAATGAATTTGGATGAAAAAACATGAAATTGGGATGAAACTTACCCAAGTAGATATCTGAGGATTTAGGGAGATTTAGACGTCGGATTTTGATGATTCTTGTTCGAGTGAGTTCGTGAGTGAATGGGTGTTCGGAATTTGTAATTTTTATTTGTTTCCGAGACGTGGGCCCGGGGGAATTTTGGGGAAAATTTCCTAATTTCGCGGATTAGCTTCGAACTTATTAGCTATTTTGGTTTCCTTGAATTGATATTTACTTTATGCAACCAACTTGACTAGATATTGGCCACCCGGAGTCGAATACTCGTGGCAAGGGCGTGATTTTGAGTTGAGTAGCGTAGTCGAGGTAAGTGACTTGCCTAACTTTGTGTTGGGGACTTCCCCTTAGGTTGTTTGATATTGATTTTGTTATATGGGCGTCGTGTACGTGAGGTGACGAGTGCGTACACGGGCTATTGTTGCTAAAACCCCACTTTTCCTTTCGTATCATAAATCATTCATCCCTATTTCATTGTTTCATGTACTAACTGTGTAATGTAGATTAGGAATGAGGATGGCTACCTGTCTTACTTGAGTTACTCCTATTTGTTATTATTTGTACCATGTTAGGTAGTTTTATCCGTAATATCTTGTGGATTCTTCCTGAACTGTTCAAATAAACTGTATCCGGTATTCATTGCCTTGCATATTTAAATTGGGACTACGGACGAGATTCCGGGAGCTTTCCCCCTGTACTGCATAGCATATTTAAATTGGGACTACGGACGAGATTCCGGGAGCTTTCCCCTTGTACTGCATTGCATATTTACTATTGTGATATATGTTGTGCTAAGCCGAGGGCTCCCTTTTACTACTTCTTTCAGCTTACCGTTTCTACTATTTTTCCTTAACTTATTATATCTCTTTTGCTTAGATTTAAAACTATTTTACTATAAATATCCAGTAGAGCCTTAACCTGACCTCGTCACTACTTGACTGGGGTTAGGCTTGGCACTTACTGGGTACCAATTGTGGAGTACGCATGCCCTTTCTTGCGCATGTTTTCCATGTGCAGATCCAGGTCCCAACACCTAGTATCAAGGCTAGGAGTATCACTAGCAGCTGCCAGGAAGCCGCGAGGTAATTCTGCCGCGTCCGCAGAATCCCACGAGTCCCCTTCTACTCTAGTATAGGATTAGTTGACTTATGTATTTTTCCAGTATTTCATTGTATAGAGCTACACTTAGTACAGAGCTTGTGACTGTCGTGACGTTCCGGGTTTTAGGAAGTGAAATTGTATATGCCGAGCGGCTGAGTTATATGTTTTCTTCTTCTTTTCTATTTAAATTATTACATTGCTTTTATTTTCCACAAGTTTTTAGGCTTAACTAGTCGTAGAGACTAGGTGCCGTCACGAGACCGTTCGGAAGGTAATTCGGGTCGTGACACTTGTTGATGATATTGTTTCCATGGTTGACTCCCTTGTCGGGACAGTATGGTTTCTATTATTGTTCATGTTGTTGATGATGTTGTTTCCATTGTTGACTCCCTTGCCGAGACAATATGATTTCTATGATTGTTTACGTTGTTGATTCCCTTGTATGAATGCTATCATTTTATCTGTTTGGGTGGGAAAGAGTGTAAAGCACGGAGGGTGATGCTGTGCCATTTCATATGCATTATCATGTGAGGAAAGAGTGTAAAGCACGAAGGGTGATGACGTGACATTGTTTATATTCATTATCATGTGAAGAAAGAGTGTAAAGCACGGAGGGTGATGCTGTGCCATTTCATATGCATTATCATGTGAGGAAAGAGTGTAAAGCACGAAGGGTGATGACGTGACATTGTTTATATTCATTATCATGTGAAGAAAGAGTGTAAAGCACGAAGGGTGATGTCGTGCCATTGTTTATATTCATTATCATGTGATAAAAGAGTGTAAAGCACGAAGGTTGATGTCGTGCTATATTATTGAAATTAAAAGCACGAAGGTTGATGCCGTGCTATATTATTGAAATTAAAAGCACGAAGGGTGATGTCGTGCGATATTGTTGAGAGTAAAAGCATAAAGGGTGATGTCGTGCGTAATATTGTGAGTGAGTTCATGGCACGAAGGGTGTTTCCGTGCAGGTGAGAACGAGGGACATGCATTATGATGTGATCTCTATTTCAGCGTGTATACGTGTGCCGTACTTTGAGCTGTTATTGTTGTACTTACATATTTGGTGTGACTTGTTATTATTATCCTGTACTTGACATTTACCTCATTGTTGTTGCCCTATCCATGTCTTTTACTTATTTAATTTGCTTAATTTACGTGCCATATCGGTCGATTTCTATGGGGAGGTCGAGAGTAAAAGCACGAAGGGTGATGACGTGCACTTGTTCTATTGGAAACTACGTCTGAATGACAATTATTGAAAAGTAAAGTTTAAATGCAATCACCTTGAAGGAAACTATGTTTGCAAGGTTATCATTTTCCAAAAGTATGTTTGCAAAACATTTATTTGAAAGAAGCTATGTTTGGCAAACATCTACTAGAAAGGTACATTTGAAAAACTTTTATTGAAAGGAATTTGTGTTTGAGGTTTTCATTCTGTACAATATATTTAAATATCGTTGGAGGAAGTGTATTTCGAAGGAGACTTTGCTCAAAATGAAATGATTATATTTTTAAAGCTTTCAATATGAACTTACGATTTAAAGGTTTCACTCGAAGAATTGACTAAATTGTAGGAGTTGTTGACTAAGGCTTGAGGGGGGAATTATTGCAGTCAGAGTTACTATTGTTGTTACTGTGTTGTGGGCCGCTTTTGATTTGCACCCCCGTCCTTTCTTCTGTGTAATATTATGATGATATGTGTTATTTGTTGTATCTTCCTTCCACTTTGTACTTGTTATGTTGATAATTATATGTTGTAGCCATTAGACAGGTGTCATGTCATGTCATTCCTATACGTATGTCTGTTTAATTTATTAAACCAGTGGGTGTCTTGACTAGTCCTCTTCACTACTCCACCGAGGTTAGTCTTGATACTTACTGGGCACCGTTGTGGTGTGCTCATGCTACTCTTCTGCACATTTGTTTGTGCATATTCCAGGTTTTTGCATAGTAGTTGATCGATAACTAGCAACGCGGTTGCTGTTGTGGAGACTCGAGGTAAAACCGCGTCAGCGTTCGCGGTTTTGGAGTCACCTTCTTACAAATAGTATTCATACACTGTTGTATTTATTCCTAACGGTGGCATTTAGAGATGTTAGTGTAGATTCCCTAAAGCTTATGACTTGTACTCACCAGGTTTTGGGATGATAAGTAATGTATAGAGATTTTTTTTATCGAGAAGCATTCAAAAGTTTAAATATTTTATTTATGTTTACTAGATGTTAGGCTTACCTAGTCTTTAAGACTAGGTGTCGTCACGATAACCAGCGGAGGGAAAATTAGGTCGTGACAATACTTTTCCAGCTTTTTCATCTTTTGTTTTGGCTCCATCAATCCAATAAATTGATAATGTTGCTGCCTATGCATGTTGACAAGCCTTTCAAAGGCTTTCATAGTGTTAACTGATCTAATATTCCATATTAAAGCATTCATCTTTAATTATAGGATTTAGATATAGTTCTTCTCGTTTGAACCCCTGCTGGAAGGATGCTAGGGACCTCTTTTGTTTGTTTCTTTTTGTCTCTGCCCGCTGAGTTTACTTTATCCATATGCTTAGGTGAAAGGTCACCTTGTCTTGCCAGTGTTGACATCCAATTTTGTCCCTCCTTTTTTCTAAATTATTTCTTTAAGCTTCTAATATTACTAATAATATAAGGTATTTATTCTACTACATTGTAATACATACTATGACTATTTTTTATTATAGTTATTATTATTATTATTATTATTATTATTATTATTATTATTATTATTATTATTATTATTATTATTATTATTATTATTATTATCGGCTTTTTGCAAAAACTGTATCACTTCCGTTCATTTAATCAAATAGTAGTATTTATTTTAATTCTATACTTTACAATATTTATTCTTTGTTTCACAATTAATGTAATGGTTATTTTTACAAAAATTAGAGGCTAGAAAGTTGTATGTTTTGACAAAACACATCGACTAAATTAATTGATTGTTTAATCTTAGTATATGCTAATGTGATCAATATAGAGATTTTAATATTTGAAAGGAGTGGGTTATCCAATACCTAATCACCTAAAACCCAATGCAATCCCTAGCACCAAATTCCCTTAAGCCTCAGTTTGAGGCCCACAAGAACAGGCCCAGTTCGTCCATTTAATCCAATCAGCCCAACAAGATGATTTTTTTTTAAAATCCCAACCCCAAAATTAGCTTAGGGTTCCTTTTCTCTTTTCAGACCAACGCTGCCCCTTCTTCTTTCTTTTTTCTTTTTACTTGTTAAAAAACCAGTACCTTTCAGCTTTGGACAGGAAAGTACACACTATTTTCGCACAAAACTCGTCTTTACTCTAAAGCAGTGACTCTTTCCACGAGATTTTTCTTCCTTTCGCTGCAACAAATGAATTTTTCTTTGTCCGATTAAGAATTCAAAAATCGGATTCAAACGGGTATTTTACTTGATTTTAAACCTCAAAATCCCGCTTAAGAACCCTAATTTTACACCTATAAATACTAGATTTTGTAGCTATTTTCGGACCGGGGGGGGGGGGGGGGGGAGAAGGGCC
>ML298790.1:14764-26325 GCA_005239495.1 Nicotiana undulata
GTGGGGTGGGGGGGGGGGGGGGGGGGGGGGGAAAGAGCGACCTCCTTTAACCTTTTTAGTTGCCATCCCTACCTCTCAAAACTTCCTTCTCTTTAATCTCTCAACTCTATTGGTTTTTAACCAAAACAGAAGCATTTTTATTCATTTGTCCCAGCGATTAATGTTGGTTCGAGATAGCGAGTCAGAAGGCAGAGTTTGATAGTGCACCTTAGATCTTCGCCTCAGTTCACTACCCTGCAAAAGGTTTGTATCTTCTTCTCTTTCATAATCTTTCGGTTCTGATATGTAACGACCCGGTCGGTCGTTCCGTGAGATTTGCCCCGTTTCCCTTGTTTCAGCTTTGTCAAATGTTATTTAACCTGATTATGATGTGTTGAGTCGGGTGGTTCAGGTTCAGAGTGGTTGTGGTGAGAATTGAGACACTTAGTCTCTTAAATTGGCTTAATAGTTGGAAAAGTCAACCGGGAGTTGACTTATTGGTAAACGACCTGGGAATGTAGATTTTATGGCTCAGATAGCTTCGTTAGGTGATTTGGGATTTAGGAGTATGTTCAGAATGTGGTTTTGATGTCTGGAGTAGAATTAGGCTTGAATTTGCGAAAGTGAATTTTTGGCGATTTCTGGTCGGCAGTGGAAAATTAGCTAACGGGGTCGGAATGGAATTTCGGAAGTTTGAGCAGGTCTGTAGTGTCATTTTGGATGTATGTGCAAATCGCAAGTCATTCGGACGTGTTTTGGTTGGTTTCGGCATCGTTGGTGAATTTCGGAAGTTTTAGGAATCGTAGGCTTGAATCATGGGTTGAATTAGAGTTTCGATGTTATTTTGAGTGTTCCGAGAGTTTGACTAAGTCTGGGTGATCATTTATGACTTGTTTGTATTTTTGTTTGGGGTCCGGAGGGGGCTCGGGTTGATTTCGGATTGTCGTCAGAAGCTTAGAAGTTGGAAAATTGCAGCTGAAGAGCTGTTAATATTGCCCATCTGGTATGGCCGCACCTGCGCATAGATGAGCGCAGGTGCGACCTCCGCAGGTGCGGAAGTTGGAAGGCAGAGAGAGTTCTGCAGGTGCGAACGGTTTTCCGCACCTGCGAAGCCGCAGGTGCGGAAGATTGAGCGCAGGTGCGGAGGTCTGGTGTTTGAGTGTTCTCCGCAAATGCGCACCTGGAACGTATATAAACCTGCCTTCGCGAATTTGAGCATTGTTCTTCAATATTTCATCCGGGATTAAGCTTTGGGGGAGGGTTTTGAAGGAGGAATTCAAGAGGACTTCGTTGAGGTAAGATATTTGAACTTAAAACTCGTTCCTATGTAATTTTTGGACCGAGGGTATGAAACCCCGGACTTAGCATCTTCTCACTGTTTTGGAGTGACGCACACGCTGGATGACGAGTGTGTGGCATGCACTGATGGGGTATTTGAACTTGGTTCTTCCCGAGGAAACTATTGAATTCCGTAATTGCTTTTAAATCACATGATAAATCGTATTTTTGTACTTTTGATATATTTGGGTTCTAAGCCATGTTTGGCCCTTGTGCCGACCTGTTAGACCCCTTAGGGGCTATTCTCTGATTTTCCATGACTGTATTGATTATGTTTTACACTCAGTCATACCATGTTAAACCGTTTTCGAACCTCATACTTGTTTACACTGTCTTGTGATAAGAATATTGATTTGGGTCGAATACCCCGCTTTACTAATAGCCCGAGTGGCTTGTGAGAGGGTTCTGACTGAGTGAGGCTGAGAGACTATATTATGAGGAGTATATATATATATCGGGTTTCACGCCGCAGCGAGATAGGTAGGATCAGGTTGCACGCCGCAACAGATATTATATGGATCGGGTTGCACGTCGCAGCATATGTATATTGGATCGGGCTGCAGGCTGTAGCAATATAGAGTTTCCGCTGTAGGAGCCCCTTGGAGTTTGTACACCCCCAGTGAGAGCATGTACCTACTGAATGTGAGTGCCGAGGGCTGAGAGACGAGTGATTGGGAGGCATGAGTGACAGTGAGGTTTCCCGAGGGACAGATACTGAGTGATGATTTTCCCGAGGGGCGGTTTATGATACTTGTTTTTGCCTGAGTAACTATTTATGATTTATTTCATTTTCACACTAAATCTTCTTGGACATTTTTCTGAAATCATTGGAAGTTACATTTTTCAAAGGATTTTACTAAAATTGGCTTTTAAAGCGTATTGATTAATGTATACACTGTTGGGAATAAAAACCATACTTATTGTGAATCGATGATTTGATCTTATGTGCTTCTTACAGTCAGACTTGATTTATTTTCATTACTACTGAGTTGGCGTACTCACATTACTCCCTGCACCCTTGTGTGCAGATTCAGGTGCTGGTGTTGAGCGCTAGTTTTCTTACTACGTGTGGAGCCGAAGTTGGGACATCGAGGTAGTTGTACAGCGTTCACAGCATCTCTGTTTTCCCTTTTTGTTTTGTATCTAGTTCCTTGTTCCGAGACTTGATGTATTATGACAGTAGAATTTTTGGTACCACTCTTAGATGCTCATGACATGTTGACTCCGGTCTTGGGAATAGTTGTTAGACTGTTTATCTCGTGTGATTTTGTTTAGAAATTTGGAAATTTATAAATACTTATGAAATGTTGAAAATGATTTGGAAATTTTGAAAATAATATGTATTTGTTGGCTAGCCTAGTCACGACCCGAATCCTAATCCAGGCCGCAATGGCGCCCAACACCGTAAACAAGCAAGCCAACGTCAATCTACTTGTGGGTTCATTTAATTACCAAAACACTTGCCATCCCTTACTTGATTTAAATTTAAGACATTAGGTAAAGACAAGTAACTTAGGAAATTTTAGATAGAAATAACCATAAAAGTCATAGATTAATAATTACATCCCAAAAATAATGTCTACTATCATGTGTGCCAGGAACTAGTGTCACAAGTCTTCAGGCATCTAGTAGAGTAAGAATCCAAAAGAATACAAGTATGTCCTACTGTCTTGGGAAATAAAGACAGAAATAGCAAAAGAAAGAAAATCCAAGGTGCTACTGGAAGTCGTCAAGGGAAAGCAGCTCACCGTGAAGCCTCGACCAGGTATAAATCAGGAACGAGCTCCGGACTGATATCCAGATGCACCTAACTCAGAACCAGTACAATTAAGTACAGAAGCATAGCATGAGTACATAAACAATATGTACCCAGTAAGTAGCAGTCTAATCTCGAAGAAGTAGTGACGAGAGATCGACGTGACACTTACTAGGGTCAAAATAGTATTTTTTAAATATAAGGCTAAGCAGGAATAGCAGTCATGAATAATAATGAAGACATAGCATTTACAAATACCTTTACGTGTTAAGTTCTCTAGCATATAAATTACCTAGTTTTCCTTTTTCATGATATTCAACCGATGCATATTCACAAAACACCCAAACAACTAACAAACACATAACATGCCGTGAACGTACGGCCGGTAAGACGCGAAAATAAATGTGCACTGCCGAAGGGTCGAACGGCGCGAACCATAGATGCATCTATTACACCGCTCGCGAATCGAACATGCAAAGCGGTTGACATAATAGTAGGTCTACCCCGCTCGCCAATCATACATGCGACGCGGGTACTGGTATACATACATATAATTAACAGGAAATCAGGAATTAAGTTGAGAATATACTTACAGGCAAGGATTCAATAAAATAAATTTCAGAATGTAACCTCCTAAATGTTCATTAATAATTCAAGGATGTTAGGCAACCTAAATTAACATTTAAGATTATAGATACGGCACATAAAGCATGCTTGTGAATCTTAAAACTCCCTGACATAACATAATAGTAGCTACGCACGGACTCTCGTCACTTCGTGTGTGCGTAGCCCCCAAAAATAAAGACATGTAATTATTTATATTCACCTATGGGGACAATTCCCTCTTACAAGGTTATAAAGGAGACTTACCTCGTGTCAAGTCTACTTTCCGGATCAAGAACGTGCCAGAAACTCCAAATTCGTCGCCCAAAAACTCGAAGCTAGCCAAACATCACATTAACAAGTCAATCTATGCTCAAAGGTCCATAATTCCCCTACTTAAATGGTCATTTCAACCTAAATTGGAAAATTATAAAATATATCCCCGGGCCCACATGCTCAGAATCCGGAATTTTTCGAAGAAAATAATCACTCATAGCCTAAGGATCAATATTATATAGTTTTTGTATGATTCCATAATCAATTTCTTGGTAAATTCTCATTTTTGTCAAAACCCCAGGTTTTACAACGTATGTTTCCACTAATTTAATGTGTTAATCTACCCAAAACTTCAAGTAATAAACTCATTTTGTGGTAGGAATTACTTACCTTAAGATTCCTAGGTCGAATCCCCTCTTCACCAGCTCACCAAATCTTCCAAAGTGATGAAAAATGGTTCAAAAATGGTTAAGTCTCGCATCTAAGACGACCTCACTGCCTACATGTTTTTCGCACCAGCGGCTTGAGAACCGCACCTGCGGTCTCGCAGATGCGAGAAAAATCTCGCACCTGCGGAAAATGGGAAGGGGGGCAGAGGTTGCATCTGCGGAGCGGAGTCCGCATCTGCGGCTCTGCTTCTGCGGAAAATATTCTGCACATGCGGAACTGGGAAACATCCCCTGGAGTCGCACCTGCGAGGCTGGGACCGCATAAGCGGTCTCGCACTTGCGGCTATACTTCCGCACGTGCAGTCGCATCAGATCTTGTGCACCAGCAGTCATTTAAGGCTGGTTTTTGCCTCGCGCGATGCTCGAATGGCATCCGGGCCTACCCGAGACCCCGTCCAAATATGCCAACAAGTCCTAAAGCATAATACGGACTCGCTCGAGAACTTTAAGTTCTTGAATTCACTTTCAACACGCCGAAACGTACCTATACTACTCGGAATGACACCAAATTTTGCGAGCAAGTCATAAATGACATAACGAAACTATTCTCGGTCTCAGAAATCCGGTTGGACCTCGATAACACTAAACACGTTCCAAACCTCAAGTTTGAACTTAAGGAAACCTTATTTCACTATTAGGCGTTGAAACGCTCACATGTCATTCAAAACCCGTTCCGAACATATGCCCAGGTCAGAAATCATCATACGAACCTAACGGAACCTTCGAATCTCGATTCCGAGGCCGTTTACCAAAAATGTTGACCAAAGTCAAACTTGGCCTTTAAGGCCAACCTTAAGGAACTAAGTGTTCCTAAACCACTCCAAACTCCTTCAAACCTCGAACCACTCGTCCCCGCAAGTCATAAATCAGCAAAAGCAGCTACGGGAAGTCTCATATAGGGGCACGGGGTCTTAGAACACAAAACGTCCGGTCGGGTCGTTACAAGCCTTGTCCCACGATAGGCATCATCACGGCCGGTCTAGGATTTGGGGTCGTGACATGATAGAGCATGTTTGATACTTGATGTATTTTTGTTTCAATACATGTTAGTTTTTTTTTGTTAGGCTTCCACGTTTCTTACTCTAAAGATCGGTGTGCTTTTATTTCTGTTTACCTTTAGTTTGATTGAATGATTCTATTAATAAAGTTGTTAAAATTTTTTTTTTAAGGAAGGTTATATTCTGGTATATGTATTGGAATATGTATGCCTATATTTGATAAAATGCTCATATGAAAATACCCGTTTATTTTTGCATAGTTTTCTGTCAAATTTCATAATTTTAAGAAAGATTTTGTTATAGACTAGTTGTGTTGCAAAAGATTCATTCGTCATGTGATTTAGGACCTTTTTTTTATTATTTAGGCACCTTGTTTAGGATTCAAGCAGTTTGTTTTAAGAACAGATTTAGTTAAAGGTAAACTATTTGGTTTACCTCATGTCTTTGAAGATTTGGTTTACTTCATGTCTTTGAGGATTTGATTTACTTCATGTTTTTCACACTTTAGATTTGGTTTATTTTAGCTCATGTTTTAAAAAATGATCTCCTCTTCATGATGGATTGTAAGGGCTCATGAATGACTGTAGAAGATTGATATACTTAGTATAGTTTAACAGGATGAAATCTAGGCAATAAAATTATTGATTATCCATTTAAGCATTAAAGAAAAGCATTTTGTTGAAATGTGAATGTACATATCATGGCTTAAATGACAATTTTTTTTTTAAATCTATTTGCCACCACTACCCTCACTTTATCAATAACTATTATCATTGATTCTTACAATTGGACCAGCACTCCAACTCAGTGTGCCTAGGGTAGGTTGCTCACTGTTCTAACAGAAGGTTATCAAATATGACTAAAGGGAACACAATAGAACATGATTAATAGTTTCAATTTTCGTTAAATCTGTCTTGGATCATTTGTTGTCACAAGGGTAAAAGGGGGGACAAGGATTTTCAATGGTATTAGCAGTTCTGTACTTGGTGTCTTAGCTGCTTTTTAATAGTTTTTATTTCTTTTTCTTTTGCTGGCCAGGTACAATTTTTTTTTTTTTTAAACTCTAAAGTTTGGTCAAAGTAAAATACTCGACTAAGTGTTCACATTTAGAGTTAAGAAATTTTGTTTATGTCAAAGGAATACATTGTTTGTCAACTTTGAGATTTGAAGCCGAGGATTTGTATGTGTTGAAGTGCTGCTCGTTTAAGCTAATAACAAGTTTGAATACTAATGTAGAATCATGATTTACTAATGTAGAATCATGATTTAGTTAAGTTTATCTCACTGGTTAGATGCCATGGCCTTAGGCCCAATTAATTCTTGCTCACTATGATATTTAAAAGGAATCTTTTAGTTAAATGAGTTTTGGTATGATGAACCTGTAGTCTTGTTTGAAGTCTTGAATATTCTGTCGTTATAACTTGCTTTTATTAGCTAATGTAGTGTTAACTGATAAGAAGAAAACTTTAATATAGTATTACTAGATTTTAAAGAAAATAGGTTAGTTACCTATACATTTAAGCTAAGGAATAAGCCTGCTTTTGGTAGAGTTGTTGATCACGCTCAACTATGTCTACTAAAAGACAAAGTGGGCGTTGCAAATATAATCCGGGGTATTATGCCCAGAGTCGAATCCCACAGGGAATCAATGTATCAACTGTTGTTGTTAGATTACCAATTCTCAATAGTCAACTTTCTCAAACTTTGTGAATATCACTTGGTGTTGTTTTTATACTACTACAACTTAACGGAAATATAAAAACTAAAGATTAACTAACAATGGGATGTAAACAATTGGATTAAAGGTCTAAGGTTATGGTTTCCCCGTTGGTGAACTTCCTTTTTGTGTACTTCCTATAGTTTTGATTTAGTTGTCTCTATCATTCATGAACACTCTAGTTATCATAAATTTCACTCAAGTAATTATGATAATTTACTAGACGCACTTTCTCAAGTTACGCTAGATATATTGCATTACGGTTCACTTTGGATTGCACCCGAGGTATCATTATTTCTAATCCAACCTCTAAACTCTCGATTATGACTCTCGCCTATACTACGGAAGTGCTGTTGTTCAAACAACTACCTAAATATGCACTCTCTCTCAAATAGATACATAATAAATAGGCAGAGCTCATTGAGGGCCCTTCAATCAACTACAACAAGAATGTAGTTGAACAAATAAAGATTAACAACCAAACAAAACTATATTAATACCACAACTAGTTCATCCCCAACGGGTTCCACCAACAACCTTAGATTAAGAAATTTAGCTACTCATGCTCAAGAACAGTAAAATCCCAAAAGAATTCATAAAGCTCAAAATAAAGATTAAAGGAGGAAAATATAAAACTCTAATGATGTCTTGTCTTCTCACAATGAGTTTTGCCTCCTACTTGAGTCTAAAAATAATCCTCTCTATCTCTTGGGCGGATTTACATTGTTTAAATAGGGTTTTGGCAAATTAATCCCGTGTTTTGCACTTAAGTCCTTCAATTTCCAGGCCTGTCACTTGTCGCCCACAGTCACGGCAGGAACGCGGCGCGATCGCGGTGGGCTTCAGTTATTTCTGCTTCAGTTATTCCTCCACCGCGCCCCATCCGCGGTCGACCGCGGTCGCGGTGGACCATGTTCCAGCGATTTTCAGCTCTTTCTCTTGTGCTTTCCTACAGGTTACTCTCGATTGGCCTCAAATTCCCCTAATTGACTTCAAATCGCTCCAACGTGTCTCCTCTTATGGAATATATCCTACAAAGCACGAAAAACACTAATCAGAGCATTTTGTTATCAATATTCGCATTAAAAACATAATAAAGTGTGGTTCATTAGGGGCGAAAATATAGTCTAATTCACCTATTATCAACACCCCACACTTAAACCTTTGCTCGTCCTCGAGCATCAAAACCATACTCTAAAGGCCTAATCTTCTCAAGCATTACCCTACAGTGTCACACCATGACATTTCACAAACATTGCACCTAGTCATGTAACATCTATGCCTCAAGTGATGACTCTGTATGCCATGCCACATTCTTACTTCCTCAAATTACTCTATACATAGGTCAAGACTTACCTTTTCTTCATGAATCACGTGCCCTCACATCACACAATTGAGAGTAGCTCCACAAAAGATAATATTAAGAACATCAGGAACTTTAAATCGAAAGAATTCACTCACTCTCAAAAAGAACATTCATATGACTCACTGACACGCCATAGGCTTGCCCGTAGTGTAATACTCTACTAATTGAGTCTATTCATTCTAAGATCAATAGGTCTTTATTGGGTTGTAATGTAGGCTAAGGGACGGGTAGTATACATTTGGTTATAGTGACTAACCTCCCTAAGCATTTTTAATACAATTACAGCCCATTTTCATGTTTGGCCAGAACTTTTACCACACTTTGCTTCATAATTACCCCCCCTCTTTTTTTAGATGCAACTTTCTTTTTCATGCCACTAATCATCAAGGACTGCATTTATTTATTGTCCTCTTTCTCTTTTTGTTTTCCTTTTTCTTTCTTTTTTTCTTTTTTTCTTTTTTTTTTTTTTTTTTTTTAAAGTGGCCTTCACTTTTTCACCTTTCATCATATTCCTTCTATGTTTCTTTTCAATCCAAACCACCACCCCCATACTTTGACTTTTACTCATTTTCTAACAATTCAAGTGCTCATGAGAGGTACATGATTCAAACAGACAAGCTATTCAAACAACTGGTATGGTTCGTTATGTGGTTATCAAAGAAACATGCTTATAAGCTCAAAAGGGTTAACTATGGTCAATTGCTTTCAGGTGGATATACATTATGTCTGGCTTCACAAGGAAATGCCTATATCCTTTCTAAGACTGAACAAACTTCTATTTCATTTTGTACACACACAGGGCAAGTTCTAGGTATCAAATGAAGACACAGAATATGATGCACAAATAACTCACACGCACATGGCACATAATCCAATCCGAGTTGGTTCATCAAAACACTCCAAAGACTATTCAAGTTAGTTACAATATGCAAAATTAAGGCATTCTAAACGAGTCAACAACAGAGCCTAAGTGTCACACCCTAGGATCTTTGGTGTTCAGGTGTACACACTAAGGGCTGCATTCTTGCCATTCAGTTCCTTTCCCAAGAGAGTCCTAACAACTAAAAAAAGAAAAAATCTAACTATACCCGGTTCAAGCTAAACCCTTGGAAAAGAACCGTGGTCAAAAGAAAAACCAAGGGGGGAGTTACTACACTGCCTAAAAAGAAAAAAAAATTGGTGTTTTCTTTGGACTAACTTCCCTCAAGAAAACTGCCTAAGTAGTCCGTCATCAGGAAGAGTCCACTACATTTTCTGTTTCTTTTTTTTTTTACTTCGACTTAGTGCCCTCAAGAGACCCGTCGGAAAGTGTCCGTCTTCGGGCCAAGCCAAACAAATTGAAAACAACCAATTCACATATACAAAATCAAAACAAGAGACAAATTATCCACACATATACAACAACAAAATTTGTCCCCCACCCCACACTTAAAAACTTGGCATGTCCCCATATCAATTAACAATAAAAGCATAGAGGGGTAAGGAGACTTCCCTGGTGCTCACTCGTCGTCAAAAACGGTGGCAGGATCAACATTGCAGGCCCTCCCTAGCGCACGAAACCAAGCCATTATCTTCTTCTCAGATTTAACCTGGCGGGTGGACATTGCATCCATCCTGGCGTTGATGTCAGCTACCGAGGTGCGCAAGCCGGCCACATCCTCCTCTAAGGTTGACAGCCTGGGACTAGGTCGAGGTCGAGAGGGACCCACCCCATCATGAGACCGCCGAGGTGGTGCATCATCAGGAATAACATCATCTTCATCATCAACATCTAGAGGCACCGGGTGTTCTTTGCCCACATTAATTTTGCCCGCTCTAAACCGGGCCTTCTTTGCCAATTTCCCGTCAATGGGCTGATGCTCTGGGATGTTGGCCACCCGTCACAGCCTGGTAACTAGGGAGGGGAAGTATAATTCCTTCATTACCTCAGGCGATCGGATGAACATCTCATCATGGAGCACCCGGGCGATATCAAAGTCCAATGTGTTGATGAAGCACCAAACCATCACCGCCCGAGGGGGGTTGACATCGGTGGTATTGCTGGTGGGTAGCAGGTGGTTGCAGATAATCTTGAACCAACACTTTGCCTCCCAGGTGAAGGAATTGGAGTTCAGAGTGATTCCCTCTTTGACCCATGTGGGCTCCCCTCCTACACAAATGGACCTTACGAGCATGGGCCAGTTGACCGGTGGCGTCTGCTGGAGCTGGTAATGATCAACATCCCCAGAGAAGGATGGAAGCCTGTAAACTCGTCGGATCTCCTCCAGTGAGGCATACACCATTGTCCTCCGTACAGTGACTACCCGGTTCACATGCTTCGGGCAGTTTGCATAGAATTCCCTGACCATTAGTATATTGGCCTCCTCAGGTTCTTCGAAGAGTATCTCCAACTGGCGCCTCCGAATTTGGCGAACATTTTTGGGCTCTCATGTTGTAAGGCTGCCCTGTCAATTGGCACCTCGTGTACCATCTTTCTGGCGGACTTAGCATCATACTTGTCCTCCGCAGCCTTTGACACAAATCGAGATGAGTGAAAACGACTAGTACCCTCTGTGTTTCGTCGTTGCGGGAGTGAGACATGATACATGTGATAATAAGTACAATAGTTAGAGAGTTCCCAATGTGTGCCTATCGGGTGATTACTCAGACTTCACCACCACGAAGGTCACAAACCCCAAAAAACTAGTTCAATGGGGCCACTTTACAAACACTATGTGGGCATAATTGGTAACAAGCATACATTGGCCCCATCGATACTAACTTTCCCAAAACTGCAACACAACCAAGCACCAATCTCACCCCTACTACTCAAAATTCTCCCACCATTGTCACATATACACCAACCAACCAACATTCAAACTATGGGTGGACACACCCACCAAAAACAAGTACGAGGTGGTGGAGAACCACCATTACACAACAATACAACAAATATCTACAACAAAATAGAAAACTAAAAGCAAAGAAATTAGAAAGAAGAAGAGAGAAAGAAATACTTACTTGAGGGAGGAGGGGCAGTACAACAATGGAGGTTGGAAGGGAGGGAGGAAGACGGGGCAATTTTCTGGGGGGGGGGGGG
>ML298790.1:35190-62834 GCA_005239495.1 Nicotiana undulata
GGGGGGGGGGGGTCGGATAGTTAGTTTAGGTTGAGAATTAAGGAATACATAATTTTTGCTTCTATCTAACAAATGAGTTCTTAAACAAATTAGAAGTCATTTTCAAAGTTCAGATTTGGTGTACTGCAATTTCGAAGGGTCACTTCCTCTTAGTCCAATAACATTTTATAATCGAACTCTTTGAATCCAATCCATTTTCCTAAAATATATGTTTCTTCTTATTGTTTGCACATAGTCCTAATTAATTTGACATCAATCTCTAATCTTTTTTTTAAAAGAACGCTAATATTTTTAGAGGTTCTTGAGAAATTTCAACGCCTGCCTATTATTTGATATTTCAGTATTTACACTTATTGTTTAGTGCAATCAATTAACCTAAGTTCGGTTGGTTAACCGTAATTAACGGATCATATAGGTGCCTAATAACCTTCCCTATAGGATTAGTTAGAACCCTTACTCATAATCTAAAGGTTAAATAGACCATATAAACAGAGTTAACTTTAAGTATCACTGGGCTAAAATTGGTGTCCTAATTCACCTTTTTAATAATTAGATGGCGACTCTCTCTTAAAATTAATTAAACCTTGAATTTACCAATATGTTATACTCTAGTTTGACCCGGGTTAATATGGGGTATAACAACCACATTTTTGAAGTTTTGTGTTGTATATTCTTCATCCAAATATTTTCCTCTGCCTCCAGTTGAATCCACGATTCCCATTTGTTCCCTTGGCTCTGCCAGTTGATGTTGAGTATCAGTAGGGATCAAATATGTATTCCCTTTCTCCTTAGCTATATGTCTTTTTGTTGTACTTTGTTTGATTGTATTGGCTAACTTTGTATCTCCATTAGGACAAGATTAGATAGAATCTGAGACTTCTGTATTGGCCTTCCCAGTTCCACCATCTATAGGTAATTTTGGTTCTTGAACTTCTACTGGCTCAATCACTATATCAGTACCTCCAGTAGGTTTTTCAGCAGGTATGTTAGGCTTAGCTGGAGGTAACACCTTGCTAGTATTTGGACTCATTGTTTACTGGACTCCACCTTCCTCTGAAGCTAACTGATTCTTATCACCTTGATCACTTCCCTCCTCATTGATTCTGTTTTCTCCTGTTGGTTGTAGTTCTTTGTTTTTATTATTAATTCTTTGTTCTTCATTATCTATTTATTCATCTGCTGACTCTTCTTCTCCACTAGCACCATCTGGTAATTCACCTTCTTCAGAATCCTCTTTAGTTTGTTTACTCCACAGTTTACTTCCACCTAACTGTAGTCTCTCATTACCCTTAGATACCCCATTTACTGCTGTAATTTCCACTGATTGGGTGGGGATTTCTTGGCATGATTGGTTGATTGCAACATTACAAACAAATGTGTTGTTGACTCCTTCAGTTGTTTCATTAATTACATTAGCTACATTCCTCACCAATAGGATTAGCCACATTACCTCTTTTCGATGATGCAATTCCAATTCAGCTAGGAGTAAAAGTTGCAGCAGCTGGATTCAAAATCCCAGCTTCCTTAGAATTTGATATAGGAATCTTCTGAACAACACCTTCCTCTATTATAGCTAACTGATTTCCTTCATTTACCTCACAATCTTCTACTTATAAAGCTGCAAATTTGTTATTAGTTTGCACTTGTTGAGTGACAGTTCCATTAACAGGACTAATTTCTTTTTCAGTGGCAGGTTGAACTTCATTGTGTTTATTAGCCTTCTTTGATATGTTATCCATGACCTCTTTCCATTGCTCCTTACCCTTTCCTGCTACATTACCTACAATCTTTCCACTCGATAAAATCATTAACGGGCCCTGTTGGTTTAAATTTGCTGAAGCAATATCATGTTCACCTTGTTTCGCAGCCTTATTCCCAGCATGTTGTTCAGCAACCTTAGTCTCCATTAGCTCAAGGAAAATCCTCCAACAGTCAACCATTTCGTGGCCCTATAACTTACACTCTTTACAGTATTTTGGTAAATAATTATATTTGATGTTCACTGTTGACCCAAGTCACTGCATGGTTTTGAAGATTGACAAATGTCTACCAAGTTGAACCAGCTTCATCTGGGCAAACATACTCGAACAGTCTCATTGTCACATGAACCATCTATGTACAAGAGATAAACGTGATTGTGAATTATCCATGAACCAAGAGGTTGTCTCTTAATGCGAAAAGGTTGCAAATTGATAAGAGGTTAGAGTTCGAGTTCAGCGAGGACAAAAACAAAAGGGAAGAAGTTGAGATAAACACAAACTCTTCCACCAAGGAAGAGTTGCATTAGAATTAAACAACATATCTCAGCGACTGACTCTATAAAGAGTTGAAGCATTCCTGCTGAAAAAGAGACACACAAATACTGAAGTGAATCAAGAGCTGAAAGCAAAATTTCCAGAGATATTTTGCAACCAGAATCCTTGTGTGATACAAAGGCTACAGACCAGCTAGAAGAACCAGTTCCATCTATTTGTCATTGAGTATAGTTGGTCGTAGTAGGTGATTTAATATTGTATCTTTCAGCTTTCTTAGAAGTAATTGTGATAGGTACACATTGTTCAAGTTAGATTTAACTTGAAGCTTGTCGCAATTAGCTAGAGGCTAGTTTGCTACAAAGGGATTAGAGTTAGTCCTAGGTTTACAAAAGAGTTTATTTTGTAAAAGTTGTTTGGCTTAGAGTTGTAGTGAAGAGTTTGAGAAAATCCTAGTGAGGAGTAGGTTGTGGTTTTTTCATCTTTTGAGCCAGGTGTTTTCCACGTAAAATCTCTGTGTTTTTACTTTACTGCATTTATAATTCCGCAACAGTAGAAGTTGGAACACCAAGAAGAACCAGGTTCTTCTAGTGAGACAACACTCGAAAAATTGGACACCACACAAATCACCCCTCCTCTTGTGTAGTATTGAAGTATAAAACATCAATTGGTATCAGAGTAGGTTATCCTTGAAAAGGCTAACACCTTGGAAAAGATCAAAATGAGTGCACCACCTGGAAACTGGGAGGATCAATCAACTGCAAGGCCCCCACTCTTTAATGGCCAGTATTACTCTTGGTGGAAGAACAGGATGCAGGGCCACCTGATCGGAGAAGACTATGAACTATGGGACATAGTCACTGATGGTCCTCCAGCTACCATGAAGAAGACTGATGAAGGTGTAGATGTACCAAAGACTAGAGCTGACTGCACTGCTGAGGATCTGAAGAAGTGGGAGAAGAATGCAAAGGCCAAAAAGTGGCTAGTGTGTGGACTAGGTCCAGCCGAGTATAGCAGAATCCAAAGTTGCACCACTGCCAAAGAGATCTGGGATACCTTGCAAGTAGCCTATGAAGGAACACCTCAGGTAAAAAGGTCAAGAGGTACTCTACTATACTCTCAATATGAAAACTTCACTATGAAAGAAGGATAGACAATCCAAGAGATATACACAAGGTTCACAACTTTGACAAATGAACTTAAGTCTCTTGGAAGAGTCATTCTTGAAGAGGAAAGGGTAGAGAAGATCCTGACAAGGGTCTTGCCAGTTTCCTAGGAAAGCAAAATCACTGCTATCCAGGAATCCAAAAATATGGCAATCCTAAGATTGGATGAGCTAATTTGAAACCTTACTGCCTATGAACTCAGAAAGCAGACAATGAAGATGGATGGTCCAAAGAAGGAGAGGAGTCTAGCACTGAGAATCACTGAGGGAGCATATCTGGAGGAAGATGAGATGTCCATTATTACCAAAGAATTTAGAAACTTTCTCATAAGGAAGAAGGGCATCTCTAGAGGAGGAAACTACAACAAAGCAAAAGCTCCAGAATGGCCAACCAACGAGGGATGCTACAAATGTGGAAATGCTGACCATCTTATCAAGAACTGTCCTCAATGGGAAGTAGAATGGAAAAAGGAGATATATGAAAGAAGGAACAGGAAGAAGGAACTGGTCCAACCCAAGAAAACCACAACAAAAGCTATGGTTGCTGCTTGGGGGGAAAGTTCAGATGAAGAATCAGAAGATGGTGAGACTGAAGATCAGGCACTCATGGCAATTGGATAATCTGATGAGGAATCACATGAAGAACCAGAGGTAAGTATCTCCCATCTTAAAACAAAATAAAGTTCCTGTCTAAGGAAAAACTCTCTGAGTTGCTACTTGATTTCATGGATGATTATGAAGAAACAACCAAAGAGAAGGATTAACTCTCTAAAGAATGTGCAATGCTAAAAGCAAAGTGCATGAACCTGGAAATCAGAGTAAGTGAATCTGAAAAGAAAAACACTGTATTGTTGAACCAGGTTCATCCACTTGAAACTGAGATTCTAGAACTCAAATCTGAAAACTTAAAACTGAAGCTAGGATCCAGTAAAAAGGTTGTTAATCATTCTCATATCATGTTAGAAGAAAATGTGGGAAAACTAAAAGATAAGATGTATGCCAAGGATGAACAGATAAGAACACTTAAAGAAGAACTTGGCAAAGTCAAACATGAATTAGATCGAACTTGTAAATGGAATAAATCCTCTGATGCCTTAACATGGCTTCAAGAGAATCATAGTAGCAACCGGAGAGGGCTTGGCTTTGGGAGTCAATTGCCCAAGTGGGATCCCAAAAGCAAGTATCTCACTCTCCCTGAGAATAAAATCTGCACCCATTGTGGTAAGACTGGCCACTACAAAATTGAGTGTACTTCAAAAGAGCAGGCCAGTCGAAGAAATGAGAGTTTTGTTAAAAAGAAAAACTGGCTACCAAACTAGGCCAGAAAAAGCTTGATTCATTCGTTCTCTCACAGAAAAGGACCCAATCTAGTTTGGGTTCTTAAAACTAACCCTTGATTTCTTTTGTATTTTCAAGTGAGAGGAAGCAGCCAAATTTGGTATTTGGATAGTGGCTTCTCAAAACATATGACAGGGAACAAGGAACAGTTCCTTTCACTTGAAAGCCTCAAAGTAGGAAATGTCTCATTTGGAAATGGAAAGAAAGGTGAAATTATTGGGGTTGGTAAGGTAGGAAAGGATGACACACGTTCCATTGAACATGTGTATCTGATAGATGGCTTGAAATATAGCCTGATCAGTGTGTCACAACTGTGTGACAGAGATAACATGGTTGCCTTTACTTCCACAAAATGTTTTGTGATTAACCTGCTTACTGACAAGATTGTTTTGCAGGGAAAAAGAATGAATAACATCCATGTCATAGACTTGTCCACACTGTCTGAAAATGATCTCACTTGCTCTAGTGTGTTGGACAGTGATCCCCTCCTGTGGCACAAAAGACTTGGTCACGCAAGTCTAAATCAGCTAAACAAACTAGTCTCTAAAGACTTAGTGGTAGGGCTTCCTAACATTAAGTTCAAGGAAGACAAAGTTTGTGAGGCATGTGCAAGGGGGAAGCAGGTAAGATCTTCTTTCAAAAGTAAGAAAATGGTCAGTACCACCAGGACGTTGGAACTGGTTCATATGGATCTTTGTGGTCCTATGAGAACTCTGAGTAGAGGTGGTAAGAAATACGTGATGGTGCTAGTTGATGATTTTCAAGGTTCACTTGGACCCTATTCTTGACATCTAAGGATGAAGCATTTGATATGTTCACCTCATTTGTTAAGAAAACTTAAAATCAATTAGGACATCAGCTAGAATCAATAAGATCTGACCATGGTACTGAATTTGAGAATGCAAAGTTTGTTGAGTTCTGTGATGAACATGGTATCAATCACAACTTTTCTGCCCCTAGAACCCCATAGCAAAATGGGGTTGTTGAAAGAAAGAATAGAACTCTTGAAGACATGGCAAGAACCATGCTTCTTTCTAGCAAACTACCCCACAGCTTCTGGGCAGAAGCAATAAACACTGCATGCTACATAATAAATAGATGCATGACCAGGCCACTGGTAGAGAAAACTCCTTATGAATTACTTAAAGGGAGAAAGCCCAACATATCCCACCTTAGGGCTTTCGGATGCAAGTGCTTTGTGCACAATAATGGCAAAGATTCCCTAGGTAAATTTGATCCCAGAAGTGATGAGGGAGTATTCTTGGGATATTCATCACATAGAAAAGCTTATAAAGTGTATAATAAAAGAACTATGTGTGTAGAAGAGAGTGTACATGTTGTCTTTGATGAAACTAACACTCTTTCTGAGAGACGGAGACCAGAAGAAGAGGAGCTTGGACTGGTGAGAAGCAGTGAACACATTGAAGCAAATATGGAAGATGGAACAGGTCCAACTACCCCAAGAAACATGACAGGGGAAACTCAACATGTGCACCCTGGCCCTGATCCTGTTCCACAACAACAAGACACCATGGAACTATCTAGGAGTGAACAGTTGGTGCTAAAACCACACAGATATAAGAGTTCTCACCCTCTTGAGAACATCATAACATATTTTACATCTGGAATCAAAACAAGATCCTCCTTGAAAAATCTGTGTGCGTTTGATGCCTTTCTATCCTTGATTGAACCAAAGAACATTGGTGAGGATCTACAGGATGCTGACTGGGTAAATTCCATGCAAGAAGAGCTGAATCAGTTTGAAAGAAGTCAAGTATGGCACTTAGTACCCAGACCACTAGACAGGTCAGTGATTGGCACAAAGTGGGTCTTCAGGAACAAGCTCGATGAGGATGGAACTGTTACAAGAAACAAGGCTCAATGATACAGTCAAGAAGAAGGAATTGACTTTGATGAGACCTTTGCCCCTTTGGCAAGACTGGAGGCAATTAGACTTCTTATAGCATTTGCTGCACACATGGAATTCACTCTCCATCAAATGGATGTTAAGAGTGCCTTTCTCAATGGCTATCTGAAAGAAGATGTATTTGTTAAACAGTCTCCAAGTTTTGAAAGCAAGGAGTCACCTGACCACGTATACAAACTTGACAAGGCTCTCTTTGGTCTCAAACAAGCACCTAGAGCATGGTATTAGCGGCTATCAAAATTCCTACTAGAACATGGGTACAAACGAGGCAAAATTGACAGCACCTTGTTCTTAAAGGAAAAGGGTAAAGAACTCCTGATTGTGCAAATATATGTGGATGATATCATATTTGGGGCGACTTCTGAAAAATTGAGTATAGGAAATTGCTATACTTATGGGGAGTGAGTTTGAGATGAGTATGATGGGTGAGCTAAACTTCTTATTAGGCTTGCAAATCAAGCAAAACTCAAATGGAACAATGATTCATCAACAAAAGTATGTGAAAAAATTGCTCAAGAAATTTAAAATGGAAGACTCAAAGGAAATAGACACCCCCATAGCCACAGCTACAACATTGGATGTGGATGAACCCGGTTCATCCGTTGATCAAAATCTATACAGAGGAATGATTGGGTCTCTATTATATCTCACTGCCAGTAGACATGATATTGTGTTTAGTGTAGGACTGAGTGCTAGGTTTCAGGCAAATCCAAAGGAGTCCCACCTAACTGCAGTGAAGAGAATTTTGAGATATATGAAAGGCACCACTGACTTGTGCCTTTGGTATCCTAAAGGTAGTAATTTTTGACCTTGTAGGATATGTTGATGCTGATTATGCAGGTTTTCTGGTTGACAGGAAAAGTACTTCTGGGATGGCTCACTTTTTGGGCTCCTGCCTTGTGTCTTGGGCCACCAAGAAACAAAATTCAGTAGTCTTGTCTACTGCTGAGGCTGAATATGTGGCTGAAGCCTCATGTTGTGCTAAGTTACTATGGATCAAGAAACAACTCATGGACTTTGGTATAGAGGCTGGATGCATTCCTATTTTATGTGCCAACACTAGTGAAATTAGTATGATGAAGAACCCGGTTCATCATAAAAGAACTAAGCACATAGATATTAGACACCATTTCCTAAGGGATAACTATGAAAAAGGAATGACCTCAATCGAATTTTGTGCTACTGACCAACAAATTGCAGATATCTTTACTAAAGCACTGAGTAGGGAGCATTTTGAGAAAAAACGGCTTGAATTAGGGATGATTAAGATCACCTAATTGAAAAACAAAAATTGAAAAACATTGGGAAAAAAAATGAGAAAAAAAATTGGCTAGAAACACTAACATAGATAATCAACCAGACAAGTCATTGCTCAGTATCATGACTTTACTATCATACTCTCTTGCCATATATTAATATGATTCCCTGGTTGCTAATGATGTTTTTCTATCTTTGTAAATTGAGGCAAAATAAAGACTTTAACACGATGAACCTGGTTCATCGCTGTTGGTTCATCTAACTGACAAGGTACGTGCTCATCTCCATAGATTTATTGAAATAATTATAGTCACACATGAGCAGGACTCTATCCTTATTTGGTTCAATTCAAATTCTCAGTACCTATCCTAAAATGAACCAGTTTCAAGAAGTCCCATCGCTACTCAATTAGCCTAGATTTATGGGGACTCTTATCTGTCTAATCAATGACACTCCTACGTAGATTAGACTCCCTTTTGATTAAATGTTCTGTCTGTTGTAATATTCACAGCCACATCCTATAAAAGGGTCATCATTACCTCCCCTCTTCATAACATAACAAGTAGAACCAAGTTCTTCATTCCTCTAAAACCAAAACTGATCATATCTTCATCTCTCTCTAAAACATTCATAACAATGTCTTCTTCACCACCTGCATCTTCTTCCTCGTTCTCATCCATACGTGATTACGATGGAGGACGTGAAGAATCTGAGTCTAATTCCCCATTAGTATATAGTTCACAATCTCCAGTAAGATCTTCAACCCCTGAAAACCCTCCAGTTCTTGAACCCAGACATAACCCTACTCCAGCCCCCAGGGGACGTCGAGTGAAAGTTCTTGCCAAAAAATCTGTTGCTTCTGGCTCTTGTGCAAGATTCTTGGATGAAATTCTTAAAGCTAGAGAGGTTCCTGAGTCTGAATCATCAAGTGAATCCTTCAACTTTGCTTATGAGGATGAAGCACCAGGTTCATCCAGTTCTGAGCAAGGTAAACTTGAAATTAATTCTGAAACGACTACTAGTGAAAATAGGTTCATTTTGGTTGGGTCTGTTGTTGAGATTGAAGTACCGAATAGGCAAAGAAAATTAAGGAAAGACATAATTCTTGAGAAAAAGGGAGAAGGAGTTGTAAGGGGATCTAGGGAGGACTGTACCACTTTGGCTATCTGTGGTCCCGTTCCTGATACTGTTGAAGAAGGTGTCACAAATTTAGAGGGAAGCACTGTTGTTGGGGAAGCAGCAGCAGGTTTACATTAATCAGAAGATGAACCTGGTTCATCTATCGAGGAGACACTGGCTAAGATGCTGAGGAAGCTGGGGGAGTCTTATAACCCCAAAAAGAAGAGAACTCAGAAGTTCAAGAAGGTTACTACCCCAGTTCCTCCAAAGAAAAGGAAAGCGTCTGTATCTGTTGATGCTCCAGCTCTAAAGGTTCGTGCAACAAGAAGTGTTATTCGACAGGGTGAAGAAAAGTTAGAAAGGGCTCTGAGAGAGAGCAAGAAAAAGAAATCTTCAAAGGGAAAGGCAAAGGTAGGAGAGCCTATTGAGGCTGTTATTGTTGATGATGATACGATAGACTTGGTCCATCATAAGGAGAAGCCTGCTCCAGTTGTGGTTGAGACACCCAAGCCCAAAAAGGCTAAGGCTTCTTCAAAGAAGCCAGCTGATGTGTTTGACACACCTTCAAGCACTTCTAAAAGTACCAGGTACAAGGTCAAGAAAGTGAAGGTCGTTGAAGAAGAAGAAGAAAAAGAATGGAGTGGAGGAGAGGAGGAGCAGTCTGGTGAGCAATCTGACAAACTCACCTTGTTTGGAAAGCGTACAATTCTTAAGGGGAAGTTGGTGTGAGATCTGGAAGAGTCTGGTATGATCTTTTTGATGGATGCGTTGGATGTACAGGGGTGGAAGGACATGGTCCTTCACATGGAAGGAAGGCTGGCAAGGGACGAACTGGTGGAGTTTATGGCCAATGCAAGTGTCAAGGATGGCAGGGTGATCTCCACAGTCAAAGGGATTCAGATCACTTTTGATGCAAAGGAGCTGGGTGAGATTCTGCATATACCTGCTGAGAGTTACGATTTGATTACACTAGGCAAAGATGGCCTAGTCTTGATGGAATGGCCTCAACTCTCAACATCACCAGATTCTTTTGTGAGAATGAGGAGGAACCTGAACCAAGGCCAGTATTCAAAAGTGGAATGAAGCCCCAGAACAAGCTGTTCTTTGAATTTGTTATCAAGTTTCTGCTTCCAAGACAAGAACGTAGACACATCGTTAGTTATATGGACTTAACGCTTATGGAGTGCCTGTACAGGGGAAGGCAGATAAACTAGCCAGCTTTCATCATTCAACTCTTGGACAGAGTTGCAAACGGCACCAAAGAACACGCTATTCCTTATGGCTTTATTCTGATGGTTGTGCTTGCCCATTTCAGGGTTCCTGTGAAGAAAGCCGAGATGGCGAATGCTAAGGATTATTTTGGGAAGAACACTATGCTGACATGTGATTATATTGTCAATGTTCCGGAAGAAGAACCTGGTTCATCTAGGAAGCAGTCAGTCAATAGCAAAGTCAGGTCATTGGTGTAGGAAGGAGAGATAAAGGATGCAGAGATCCTTAGATTGAAATCTCGCCTTCATGAGGTGGAAGCTGAGTGTGATGCTCTCAGAGTTGAACGAGCCAAGGAGAAGGAGAAAAATGAAGGTTTTCTTCAACAAATGCTTTCTCTTCTTCAAGCAAAGAAACCAACCTCATTTGTCCCTACCCAACCTTAGAATGTCCAGAGCCATCAAAACCCCCTCATTTCCCAGTTTGGGATTTATTCTGTTTCTGTTTTTTATGTTTTACTCATGGTTATGACCTTTTTAGTTCTTTTGGTGTATGGTGTTTGATTACTGACTAATCAATGAATTCTGCTTTTGGTAGTTATTGACTTGTCTCAGTTTCTTACATAGCTTACATTTATTGGTTTCTTTTGATGATTAATCATGTTTGCACTTGCAGTTGCCTCAATGTCCATGAGTAATTGTTAACAAACTCTGGTAAGTTTATCATTTTGTAACTTTTCGATGATGCCAAAAGAGGGGAATAAATGTGCTTTTTCAAACTGTTGTGATATTTATAACCTAATGAACCTGGTCTCTCTATGATAAATTCTTAAAACCATACAAAGTGTTTGAGTGATACAGGGTTAAGCACAGAGTTTGTCATCGTCAAAAAGGGGGAATTTGTTAACCCATGTCACTGCATGGTTTTGAACATTGACAAATGTCTACCAAGTTGAACCAGGTCCATCTGGGAAAACATACTCGAACAGTCTCATTGGCACATCAACCATCTATGTACAGGAGATAAACGTGATTGTGAATTATCCATGAACCAAGAGGTTGTCTCCTAATGCAAAAAGGATGCAAATTGATAAGAGGTTAGAGTTCGAGTTCAGCGAGGACAGAAACAAAAGGGAAGAAGCTGAGATAAACACAAACTCTTACTAAGGAAGAGTTGCATTAGAATTAAACAACATATCTCAGCAACTGACTCTATAAAGAGTTGAAGCATTCCTGCTGAATAAGAGACGCACAAATACTGAAGTGAATCAAGAGCTAAATCAAAATTCCCAGAGATATTTTGCAAGCAGAATCCTAGTGCGATACAAAGGCTATAGACCATCTAGAAGAACCAGTTCCATCTGTTTGTCATTGAGCCTAGTTGGTTGTAGTAGGTAATTTAATATTGTATCTTTCAGCTTTCTTAGAAGCAATTGTAATAAGTACACATTGTTCAAGTTAGAGTTAACTTGAAGCTTGTCGCAATTAGCTAGAGGCTTGTTTCCTACAAAGGGATTAGAGTTAGTCCTAGGTTTACAAAAGAGTTTATTTTGTAAATGTTGTTTGGCTCAGAGTTGTAGTGAAGAGTTTGAGAAAATCCTACTGAGGAGTAGGTCGTGGTTTTTAAACCTTTTGAGCCAGGTGTTTTCCAGGTAAAAATATCTGTGTTTTTACTTTACTGCAGTTATAATTCCGCAACAGTAGAAGTTGGAACACCAAGAAGAACCAGGTTCTTCTAGCGAGACAGCACTCAAAAAATTGGACACCACACAAATTACCCCCCCCCCCTTGTGTGGTATTGAAGTATAAAACATCATTCACTCATTCAGTTCTCACGTCTCCAGTAGCTTCATTCTCGATGTCCATACGCACTTTCTTATGTATGTCTGCTAACAAATCAACAAGGACTTCCACTCACGAACATCGAGGCCTCATTTTATTAATAGTAGCCATATCTAAATGAAGAGGCTTACCCACAGCTGACGCCAAAGAAAATAGACTCTC
This sequence comes from Nicotiana undulata, assembly GCA_005239495.1. Classification (NCBI taxonomy): domain Eukaryota; kingdom Viridiplantae; phylum Streptophyta; class Magnoliopsida; order Solanales; family Solanaceae; genus Nicotiana; species Nicotiana undulata. The sequence continues at coordinate 47,461 of ML298790.1, forward strand.
CTTGAAGAAAAAAGTTGGTAACAAATTTGGAAAGGAAATCCACGCCATTACCTTTTAATTTTTCCTCACCGGCTTTGAATTTTTGCATCATAAATCAACGTTCTTAATTGATATTCCTCACTCACCTTGTCTTCAATAAAATCTTGTCATAACGTCAATCGAATTAATACGTGTCTGTCGCGAAGATATCCAATATTACAATCGCCTTTAATTCCAAATTGAAGCGGCACAATTCGACGTAATTCATTAAGCTCAGGCCATCCATATGAAAATTTGCAAACTACTACATATTGCAAACCTTCGATCACGTTCATTCGATCCACTTCTACTTCAGTGAACTTTACCATGGATTGTCCTTGTAGCAAAACTGGTCCACGCATTATAATTGGCTTAACAGAACACTGTTTCGACATGGTTCCATGCACAGTCGAATTAATCGTGGCCGGCTTCAATATCTTCGAGTAGTCTAATGGCTTGGGTATTGGTGTACTGTTCAATTCGTAGTTTTACGTAGTTTTAGGAATATTTTAGGACTTGTGTGCATGTTTGGTTTGGAGCCCCGAGGGCTCGGGTGAGTTGCGGATAGGCTACGAGAAATTTTACACTTAGAAAATCTGATTTTTCTGTAGCTTCAGGTACCTTCTGGTTTCCTTCTTCGCATTCGCGGAGGCTCTCTCAGAAACGTGAAGTGTAAGCTGGGCTGAGGGATGGTTTGTTCTACACGAATGCGAGGCCATGTTCGCGAACGCGGAGCACCGGGGGGGTATGTTTTTCGCGAACACGGTTGGCAAGACGTGAACGCGTAAGGTATTGGAGGTGGGTTGAAGATCAGTGGGTTGTTCTACATGAACGCGGGCCAAGGCTCGCGAACGTGATGGTCAGGGGGGAACAAACCATCGCAAATGCGTGCAATCCATCACGAGCGTGAAAGCCATTCAGGTTGTTATGCATCGGGAACACGAAGAAGGCTTGACGCCTACACCTTAAAACAGTTCAAAAACGGGATTTTACCCATTTTTCATAAACTCTCCATTAGAACTAGGCCTAGGTGCGATTTTGAAGGGTAAACTCAACACCAATTCATAGGTTTGTTCACTTTGACTCATTTTCTTCCATTTATATCATCACCCATTAAATTCTAACCCTAAACTTTGTTCTTTCATGGTAGAAAATTAGGGATTTTGGAAGAATTGGGGGATTTTGCAAATTGGGGATTTAGACCTCAATTTGGGGTCGGATTCTAAAACTAATTATATATTTGGGCTTGTGGGTGAAGTGGTAAATGGGTTTTGGTCTGAGCTTCGAGTTTTGAGCAAGCGGACCCGGGATTGATTTTTTACTTTTTGGGAGAAAGTTTGGGAACCTAAATTAATGCATGGTAATTGATTCCTTTAGCAATATTTGATGTGATTAAGTTAATTGTGGCTAGATACGAGTGGTTTGGAGGTGGTATCTATAGAAAAAGTGGTAATTGAGCAGTGAGTGGCATGTGGAGCGAGGTAAGTGTTGTGTCTAACTTTGACTTGAAGGATTAGAAATTCCTTGCCTTAATTGCTATATGAAAATCATGTGATATGCGTATATGTGAAGTGACGAGTACTTATGCACCGCCAATTTATCTTCCTTGCTTGTTTCTCTCTTGTTCTTCTTATATTGTTTCTTTCCCCGCTTTAATTGTTACATGCCTACTTGTATTTCGATGCCTAATTGTTACTTGTTAGATATTGTTTCTCCTTGTTGAAGATAATTGTTGTTCCGTAGTTTCCTTATCCCCTACTACTTGCTTATGTTGTTCTTAATTGTGTTTTAGTGATATTCTGGATTGGTCTCACTGAGTAGTATTACTTGTGTAGAGTTTTATTAAGTATAAGATTTCCATTTGCATCGTTCTGAAGTTTAAGTATTGAGAAGGGTCTTGTATTGATTTTTGAAACTTCTATATTTCCTGTGTAATTGATATGAATATGATGGGATCGGGTTGCACGCCGCAACAGGTGGAACAAGGGTGATATATTGAGGATGAATAAGGGTGAATTAATATTATATGGTGGGATCGGGTTGCACGCGCAACAACTGTAAAAAGGGTGAAATGTTGTGAAATAAGGGTGAACTGTGATTGTGATTATTAAGATATGGTGGGATCGGGTTGCACGCCGCAATACTTTTATCTATATTGTGTTGTTTATGATGTTAAGAAGAAATAAGGGAGAATTGTGATATGTACAGTGGAATCGGGTTGCGCGCCGCCACAATTTATATGTTCATGATTATTTTTTTGACTATGTTAGATGTATGGTAGTATTGAATTGCTCTTAAGGATTGGTAATAATCGAATAGTGATGAAGTATGTTAGGTACTGTATTTATTTCTTGCAAGTTACTGTTTTTACTATATTCTGCCTTCTTTTCTGTCTTATTATTCATTGTATGAAGCTTATATTGTGTGTGTCCCGCCGTAGCCTTGTCACTCTTTCGTCGAGGTTAGGCTCGGCACTAGTACATGGGGTCGGTTGTACTAATACTGCACTTTGCACTTCTTGCGCACATTTTGGAGCAGGTAGTGGTTGTACGAGGGGTTGGCTGCAAATTTCATAGCTAGGAGACCTAAGGTAGTGCTGTTGGCGCCCGCATGCCCTAGTGTCCCCTTCTACACTCATATACTTACTTTTTTTACTTTACTTCACAAACAGTTGTATTTTCTTTCGGGCAAGTGTTTGTTGAAAATCTTAGTATGTTTGTGAATTGTGACACCGGATTCCGGTAGAAGTAGCATGTAACTAAAGTTGATATCTATATAGCTTCACGTTTATTTTTCTTATTTACTTATAATCACTAAAAATAGGTTGCTTAGGTCTCAAAATTCACGGACATGCTTAGTAGAGTCTGGGGGATTGGTACAGAGACATTTGTACTTATCTCCCAGAGGATATAAAGTTAGGAATTTTTTTTTACTTTTATTCAACTTTGTCGTGCGATTTTGTTTTCTCAATACTGATTGAACTCTCCTACTCTTATTCTCTCACAGATGGCGAGAACGCGTACCACTTCTTTTGCTGAGCAGCAGGCAGAGCCTCCAAAATCAGCTCCTACGTGGGGCAGAGGTCGAGGCCGAGGCCATGCTAGAGGTCGAGGCCAAGGCAAGGGCAGAGCTCAGCCCAGAGCCCGAGCTATAGCCCCAGCAATGGAGCCTCAGGTAAAGTTCGATGAGGAGGTTCCAGCTGAGACTGTTCCTGTCGGACCAGCTCAGGTCCCGAAGTGGTTTATTTCCACCCAGTGCTTCAGGACGCTTTGGTCCTATTAGTGGGCCTGATGGAGAGTGTGGCCCAGACTGGCACATTCCCGATGGCACCAGCCATATCTTAGGCTGGAGGAGGAGCCCAGACCCCTACTACTCACACTCCGGAGCAGATGGCCCCCAGTTTCAGACTCTAGCAGCTCATCCAGTCGGAGTAGTTCAGTCGGTTGCTATGGCACATTCCAGTGATGGGTCAGCTATGTCTTCTGAGGCTTTGTGGAGATTGGATAGGTTTACCAAGATCTTCCTAGTCCATTTTAGTGGTCCTACTTCAGAGGATCCCCAGGAGTATCTTGACAGCTGTCACGAGGTTCTTCGGAACATGGGTATATTAGAGACCAATGGGGTCAACTTTGCTGCTTTTCATATGACTGATTCTGCCAAGAAATAGTGGCATGATTATTTGTTGACCAAACCATCTAGGTTGCCTTCTCTTACTTGGTACCAGTTCACTCATCTCTTCTTAGAGAAGTTTGTGCCTATCACCTTGAGAGAGGAGTGCCTCTGTCAGTTCGAGCATCTCCAGTAGGGAAGCATGACTGTTACTCAGTATGAGACACGTTTTGTGGATTTGGCCCGTCATGACATTCTTCTGCTTCCTACTGAGAGAGAGAGAGAGAGAGAGACGGTGAGGGCGTTTGTTGAGGGACTTTCTCAACCTATTAGATTGTAGATGGCTAAGGAGACTAGGAGCGAGATTTCTTTTTAGGCGGCTGCCAATGTCGCCAGGCGGGTCGAGATGGTTCTTAGACATGGAGGTTAGGGGTCAGACAAGAGACCTCATCATTTTGGTGGGTGTAGCTATGCCTTGTCTGGAGGCAGGGGTACTTTTAGTAGAGGCCATCCTCCCAGGCCATTCCATTCAGCTCTTCAAGCATCCCACAATGCTTCAGGGAGTCGTGGTTCTTATGTGCCTCCTTCTGGGCAGCTAGCCGATAGTGCACCACCAGCTCCTATCAGTTCACCTCCTATTAGAGTTATTACCGCAGTCAGCCAGTCTGTTCGGGTCAGTCTCAGTTTCCACAGCCACAGTATCAGGATGGATGTTTCGAGTGTGGTGGTTATGGGCATATCAGGAGGACTTGTCCGTGATTATTGGGTGTTCAGCCACAGCATCAGGGTTCTCGTGCCATGGTTCCGGCACCAGTTGTTGCACCGCCTGCTCCGCCGGCCAGAGGTAGGGGTCAGACAGTTAGAGGTAGGGGCCAGACTGCTAGAGGTGGAGGTCAGGTTGTTAGAGGTGGAGGCCCATCAGCTAGAGGTTGTCCTAGGGATATGGTTTAGAGTGGTGGGGCCTAGCCCCGATGTTATGCTTTTCCATCCAGACCTGAGGCTGAGTAATCTGATGTTGTTATTACAGGTACTGTTTCAGTTTGCAGAGATGCTTCAGTTCTATTTGATCTAGGGTCTACTTACTCCTTTGTGTCATCTTATTTTGCTTCATATTTGGTTGTGCCTCGTGATTCTTTGAGTGCCCCTGTATTTATTTGTCCACACCTGTGGGAGATGCTATTGTTGTAGATCGTGTATATCGTTCGTGTGTGGTCATTATTGGGAGTCCTGAGACCACTGTAGATCTTTTACTCCTTTATATGGTGGATTTTGATGTTATATTAGGTATGGATTGGTTGTCATCTTATCACGCTATATTGGACTATCACGCCAAGATGGTGACCTTAGCCTTGTCGGAGTTGCCTCGATTAGAGTGGAGAGAGACTCCTGGCCGTTCTACCAGCAGGGTTATCTCTCATATGAAGGCTCGGCGTATGGTCGAGAAGGGGTGTTTGGCTTATTTGGCTTATGTTCGTGATTCTAGTACATAGGTTCCTTCTATGGATTCTGTGCATGTTGTTCCCGAGTTTCCAGAGGTATTTTCTGCAGACCTGTCGGGGATGCCACCCGACAGGGATGTTTATTTTTGTATTGATGTGGCTCAAGGCACTCAACATTTCCATTCTACCATACCGGATGGCCCCGCCAGAGTTGAAAGAACTAAAGGAACAGCTGCAGAATTTGCTTGATAAGGGCTTCATTAGACCTAGTGTCTTGCCTGGGGTGCACCAGTGTTGTTTCTGAAGAATAAAGATGGGTCCATGAGGATGTGTATAGATTATCGGTAGTTGAACAAAGTCACCATCAAGAACAAGTATCCATTGCCGAGGATTGATGATTTATTTGATCAGCGTCAGGGTGCCAAGGTGTTTTTGAAGATTGATTTGAGATCTGGCTACCATCATTTGAGGATTAGGGCATCTGATGTCCCTAAGACAGCTATTCGGGTGCAGTATGGGCACTATGAGTTTCTGGTGATGTCCTTTGGATTGACCAATGCCATAGCAGGATTTATGGATTTGAAGAACCGAGTGTTCAAGACTTATTTGGACTCCTTTGTGATTGTGTTTCTTAATGACATCTTGATATACTCCCGTAGTCAGGAGGAGCATGAGCAGCACCTTAGGATAGTGCTCCATACTTTGAGGGACAGCCAGTTGTATGCTAAATTTTTGAAGTGCGGGTTTTGATTAGATCCAGTTGCTTTCTTGGGCCACGTTGTATCAGTAGAGGGTATTCAGTTATATCCTAAAAATATTGAGGCAGTCAAAAACTGGCCTAGGCCCACTTCAGCCACGGAGATCAGGAGATTCTTGGGTTTGGCGGGTTATTACCGTCGATTTGTTGATGGGTTTTTATCTATAGCAGCCCCGTTGACCAGGTTGACCCAGAAGGGTACCCCGTTCAGATGGTCAGATGAGTGTGAGGCGAGATTTCAATAGCTCAAGACAGTTTTTACTACAGCACAAGTGTTGGTGTTACCATCAGGTTCAGGATCTTACATAGTATATTGTGATGCCTCCCGTGTTAGGCTCGGAGTAGTATTAATGTAGGAGGGTTGGGTGATTGCATATGCAACTCGATCCCACCGAACAATTAACAATCACCACCAATTTAAATCACAAGGATCTTCATCATGAAGAACATAAGTTCATATCAACCAACGAGTTAATCACAAAGAATCTCATCATCAAGGATATTCATTCATAACAGCCAAATAACCATAAGAAATCACGGCCACAGAAATCTTTATCCAACAGTGAATCATATACAGTATAGCATCAACAAAAAGCTCCCTTAGTTATCCACGTTTCCTTTCCATTATTTACTACACAACATTTAGCACTTAGGTACATTCAACAATTGGTTTCGTTATCATTTCTTTAGTTTGGTAGTACATCCTTTCATACCGAGGTGTTCAACAGTTAACGAGCTTTGCACGTGATAGGGTAAGCACAAGGGATCACCATTTTCACAACTTCACATAGCACGGTGGTATGGCAATCAGCTAAGACAATCAGAGAATAGAATCTTACGTCTCAACACATTAGAACGATCAATTCACATAATCTCAAACAAAGTACACATACCATATGCTTGAACCCAACGAGAAGATTCTACAAGGGTTAAAATTAGTCATAAATACCTGGAGTCGAGTTTTCCTTTTTAACTCTTACTCACAATCACTGAACTGACTAATACCATCAATCTAGTTCACAACTAAACATATTCAACTCAGAATTGGAAGTCATGCATGCAATTCGGACTCTCTCAAGCATTTTGCCAAATACTATGTGAACCCATTAGATTACCAACCTTATCTTTCTGAAGTTTACCCCAACCCAGTCCTTCTTACTATATTAACACCATTATTAAACATGCATGCAAGGTCTTAATTAATATCTTCAAGAGTCAATCCATGCCAACCCTCCCTTTGTTTAAAATCAGAAAATTAATGGAAAAAGGGGATTGGGAACCCTTACCTGCTAGAGTGGGGAAGAAAGAGATTACTCGAAATACCGGGCCTAAGAGACCTTGAAAATCAGTTTAATGGAAGGACCACTTCCTCTCTCAAGAACTCTCCTTTCCTTCTCTCTATTTTGTTCAGAAAACTTGTTAAAATGAAAGGGGGCAGGGGTTAAATGAAACTGGGGTCGGGTATAAAAATTTAGAAAATTAAAAGACCGTGTCGAATATGCGGTCAGGAATGCGATCGCATTCCTGACATGCGGTCCGCATATTAGACCGCAGAATGGCCCCCAGGTGGGCCAAATTTTAAAAATATTCTACCCGGGTATGCGACCACTATGCGGTCCGCATACACGTTATGCGATCGCATTATGCGTCGCATAACACCCCTTCAGTTGGGCAGTGATCTGCCCGTGTATGCGACCACTATGCGGTCCGCATACACGTTATGCGATCGCATTATGCGTCGCATAACACCCCTTCAGTTGGGCCGTGATCTGCCCGTGTATGCGACCACTATGCGGTCCGCATACACGTTATGCGATCGTATTGTGCGTCGCATAACACCCCTTCAGTTTGGCAGTGATCTGCCCATGTATGCGACCACTATGCGGTCTGCATACACGTTATTTGATCGCATTGTGCGTCGCATAACACCCAAATTTCTGGAAAAATTAAGCTCTTTCAAATCCCGGGGTACTTTTACAAAAATCAAGGTCCGTTTTAAGAATTTCCACAGAGATAACAACTCGGGGACTTATTCGGGCATTATTTTAAACAAGATTTTTTATGGGTCTTTACAGCCCCTCCAACCTAAACATCTCTGGGTCGACCTATTGCGGCCTGACCTCTACCTCTCGTGACCTGTCCTCCATCTCTATGAGTCTGACCTCCACCTCTGGCACCACGACCACCACCCCTAGCTGGCTGAGGGGGTAGGGGTGAACCTGTTGCGGGAACCATGGCACGGGAACCCTGATACTAAGGACCACTAGAAGCTTGGGGTCAATACCTGGCAATGTGCCCCAAAACACCACAAGAATAATAAGGCCTCTGTTGCTGTGGCTGATGACTCTGGAACTGACCCTGTCGACCCGGATAACCACTCTGGAAGCTCTGAAGCGGCGGTGCACTAATAGGAGATGGCGGTGCTCTGTGAGATACCTGAAGGGCGGACTGATTTGGTCTGGGAGTATGACCTCTGCCGAAAGAATCTCTACCTCCAGATGAGGCGCCACTGAATCGACCAAAGTGACGGGGTCTCTTGTCAGCCCCCTGACTACCACCCTAGGACAAAATCATCTCAATCCTCCTGGCCACATTGGCCGCATCCTAGAATGCAATATCAATACCTGACTCCCTGGCCATCTGAAGTCCGATGGGCTGAGCTAAACCCTCAATAAACCTCCTCACTCTCTCACGATCAGTGGGGAATATCATAATAGCATGCTTGGATAGAGTGATAAACCTAGTCTCGTACTGAGTGACAATCATAGATCCCTACTGGAGGCGCTCAAACTGCCTCCGATAGTCCTCTCTCTGAGTAACGGGATGAAACTTCCCCAAGAATAGCTCGGAGAACTGAGTCCAAGTCAAAGGTGCAGACCCAGCTGGTCTGGTCAAGCAATAGTCTCTCCACCAAGTCTTGGCGGTACCAGATAGACAAAATGTAGCAAAGTCAACTCCATTGGACTCCACTATGCCCATGTTCCGAAGAACCTCATGACAACTGTCCAAATAATCCTTGGGATCCTCTGATTGTGCACCAAGAAAAGTAGTAGAGAGCAACTTGGTGAACCGATCTAGTCTCCATAGAGCATCTGCTGACATGGTTTCTCCCTCAACTGTCGGTGCCACAATACCCAGCCGAACTACTCCGGCTGCCTGAGGTGCCGGAGTCTGGATTTGAGGATCTAGCTGCTCTGGTGTTCGGGTAGCAGGAGTCTGGGTCCCTCCCCCAGCCTGAGAGACAGCTGGTGCGGTAGGAAGAAAAACGGCTTGAGCCACACTCTCCATACATCCCACTAGGCGGACAAGAGCGTCCTGAAGCACCGGGGTGGCAATGCACCCTCTGGGACATGAGCTGGTCCCACTGGAACTGTCTGAGCTGGAATCTCCTCGGCAAACTCAACCTGAGGATCCTCCACTAGGGCTGCTGCTCTGGGCTGAGCCCTTCCCCGGCCTCAGCCTAGACCTCGGTCCCTCGTAGGAGCTGTGTCATGAGTATCGAGCTGCTGATCGGAACCTGGGGAAGCACGCGTCTTCGCTGTCTGCGAGAGAGTAGAATAGAAACTCAATTAGTATTTAGATTTCATATTGCACGACAGAGAAGAAGAAATGTGAAGTTATTCCTAACTTTGCAGCCTCTGGGGATAAATACAGACGTCTCTGTACCGATACCTCAGACTCTACCAAGTTTTTCCGTGAATTGTGAGGCCTAAGCAACCTAGTGCTCTGATACCAACTTGTCACGACCCGAAATTCCACCATTGGGACCGTGATGGGGGATAATAAGAGAGGGTCCACAATAAATAACTGAGTAAAACAACAATATAAAGAAACAAGTCAACATGGAACAGTAACTCAAACAAATATGTACACGACATCACCCTTCGTGCTTTTACTCTCGTCCTCAGAATGCAATAAATAAATAAATGGGCACGACATGTTCCTTCGTGCTTTGAAAAAATCATGGCACGGCATCACCCTTCGTGCTTTTACTGTCTTCCTCACTATGCAATGCATAAATAAAAGCAATTTAAATCATGGCACGACATCACCCTTCGTGCTTTTACTCTCTTCCTCTCTATGCAATGCATAAATAAAAGCAATATATATCATGGCACGGCATCACCCTTCGTGCTTTTACTCTCTTCATCACCATGAAATGAATACACGGCATCACCCTTCGTGCTTTACACTCTTCCTCACCTAAACTAAAACAACAAACAACAACTTGGCAAGAGAGTCAACAATATGAAGTACAATCCATAACCACCCAGCAAGGGGAATAACAACCAAAAATAATAATAATTGCCCGGCAAGGGACTCATCTATTACCAATCTCATACGAGTACGTAACTTAATGAAATAGAACCTTAACTGAAACATCATATCATAAGTCCTTAATCAAGTATTTCCAACAATTAAACAACTTCCAAAATGAATCTAATTCATAACACAGAGAATATCGAAGCAATAACATATAATAATCGACTCACGGGCATGCCTGACAAACAATGTATAGGTACTCATCACTTCACCTATACATTGCACATGATAAAACAAATAGCACATACGACTCAACACATATTCCCTCTCCAAAGTTAGGCCAAACTCTTACCTCGGCTCCAAGAATGCGAATCAAGCCTTTAGCACCGCTTTCCCTCTCGAATCCGAATCCGAAATGATAGTATCTAAACATAATTGGCTTAATTATATCAATAATGACACAATAATTCAATTCCAAAGCCTAATTATAGAATTCCCAACATTCTTCCAAAAATACCAAAAATCGACCCCGGGCCTGCTTGGTCCAAACACAAGGGTCGAACCAAAACCCGTTCACCCATTTCCCCACGATCCCGAATATACAATTTATTTTTAAATCCGACCCCAAAATGAGGTTGAATTCCCAGAATTTGGAAAAAACCCTAACTCTACCCAAAACCCCAATTTCTACCTTTAAATCCCATGTTCTTAGACCTAGAATCTAATAATAGTTGATGAAAATGGTAAAAAATGGAGTGAAGAACACTTACCTATGAAGCTATGGAGGAAAATCTCTTCAAAATCACCTATGGAGTGTGGGGAAGAAGGAGGGTTGTGAAAATATGGTAAAAATCCCGTATGTATTCTGTTTTGAGTATTAAAAATAGCTGGGCATTTTTTGGTCTCTGCGATCGCGGGGTTACAGGTACGATCGCATAGAAGGACTGAACTTAAGTTGCCTGATTGCGGGTCCACAAGTGCGATCGCAAAGTGTATCTACCAGCCCCCCAACTCACCTATCCCCCGGTGCGGTCGCAGACCCCCTATGCGATCGCAATATGCTACCTAACCCCCTCCCCAAGTTACCCTGTGCGTTCGCATGAGTTCTAATGCGTTCGCACAGTACCAATTTCCCAAGACCAGAACCAGCATTAGGACATCAGATTTTTCAACATTTATGCACTCCGACACCTACCGAGACTCAAAACCAAATATACACACAACCTTTAAAACATCCTACTAACTTATTCAAGTAATTAACCACCAAAATAACATCAAAAATAATGAATAAAACGCCAAAATCTATATAATTTTCTCAAAACTTCATAAACCTCAAATTTTCCATTTTCGATCCGAAACACGCCAAACCAAGTCCGTTTCTTACCAAATTTTACAGACAACTCATAATAATCATATTAAACCTATTCCGGGGTCCGGGACCATAATACGGTCCCAATAACACAGGTTTCACATTATTTATCATTTTCAAAAGCCTTTATATTTTTCAGATATTATTAGTTTTTCAAAAAATTCATTTCTCGGGATTGGTACCTCGGAATTCGATTCCGGGCATACGCCCAAGTCCCATATTTTCCTACGGACCCTCTGGGACCGTCAAATCACGTGTCCGGGGTTTGTTTATCAACAATTTTGGCCAAAGTCAACTTTATTCAATTAATTAATACAAAATCACCATTTTAATCAATTTCTACATAACGGCTTCTCGGTAAGGTAAACAGAGGCTTTTAGGGCCTTGGAACACAGTTTTAATTAGATTTACACGAGATGACCTTTTGGGTCATCACACTTAGGTAAGTAATTCTAACCTCGTTTTCTTCCATTTTTATTAACACTTATTAGATTCTAGGCCTAAAAACATGGAATTAAAGGTAGAAAATTGGGTAATTGGGTAGAGTTAGGGCATCTTGATTATTTGGGAATTTGACCTCGTTTTGGGGTCGGATTTCAAAACAAATTATATATTCGGGTTCGGGGGTGAATTGGTGATCGGGTCTTGGTCCGAACCTCGTGTTTTGACCAAGCGGGCCCGGGGTCGATATTTGGAATTTTGGGAAGAATATTGGGAATTCTATAATTAAGCATTTGAATTGAATTGTTAAGCATTTATTGATGTTATTGAGTCAATTACGTCTAGATACAATTGATTTAGAGTCGGTTTCGAAAGGAAAAGCGGTGCTAGAGGCTTGATTTGGATCCTTGGAGTCGAGGTAAGTGTTTGGCCTAACCTTAGCTTGAGGGAATAAGTGTTGAGTCATATGTGCTACGTGTTTATTCCATGTTCAATGTATGGGTGAGGTGACGAGTACCTATATATTGTTGTCAAGCATGCCCGTGAGTTGGTTATTATGTCATATGTGTTTTTCTTCGATATTCACTGTGTTATGAAGTAGATTTCATTTTGGAGGTTATTCAATTATTGGAAATACCTGGTTGTGAACATTGTTGATTAATTTTTCGGTTGAGGATTATTCTGTTAAGTTAAATACTTGAGCGAGATTGGTTATAGTTGTGTCCCTTGCCAGGACGGTATTATTTCCGTAGTTGTTCCCTTGCCGGGATGTTGTGATTTACGATTTATGTTGTGGATTTTCCTTGCCAAGCTGTTGTTCTTGATATTGTTTGGGTGAGGAAGAGTGTAAAGCACGAAGGGTAATGCCGTGTATTTATTTATGAGGATGAGAGTGTAAAGCACAAAGGGTAATGCCGTGTATTTATTTATGAGGATGAGAGTGTAAAGCACGAAGGGTGATGTCGTGCCATGATTTGATATTTAAAAGCACGAAGGATAATGTCGTGTCGATTATTTATTCATTGCATTGTGTGGATGAGAGTAAAATCACGAAGGGTGATGCCGTGTATTCATTTACTGTTTTGGTGAGGATGAGAGTAAAAGCACGAAGGGTGATGTCGTGCACTTGTTTTGGTGAGGATGAAAGTAAAGCGCGAAGGGTGATGTCGTGCACTTGTTTGTTCTATGTGGTTACTTCCTGTTGTTATTGTTGATACTTATACTATTGCTTTGTTCCGTTATTCAGTAATTGTATCCCATGCACCCAACATGTTTCCCCCGTTTTTGTAATTAAGTGTTTACTCCGCCATTATATATGTTATATATTATTAATTTTCACAGGTATTTATTAGTTGTCGTGTCCTATCCTCGTCACTACTTCGCCGAGGTTAGGCTCGGCACTTACTAAGTACATGGGGTCGGTTGTACTGATGTTACACCTGCACTTCTTTATGTTGTGCAGATTACGGTATGGGACCCAGTGGACACCGATTGAGGAGGCTTCCTTCAGTCCACCAGGTGGCACTGAGGTAGTCTTGCAGGCGTCCACAAGCCCCGGCGTCACCTCCTATCTCATTCCCTTTTCTTTCTTTTTCTTCGTATTTTTGAAACAGTTGTATTTGTTTATTCAGACCTTTGTTTTTAGTATTCTTAGACAGTCTGTGAAGTCATGATACCGGTTCTGGGGGTTTACTAAGGATTTGTAGTACTATTTACATAATGTGTTAGATTTCATAACTTCCGCAATTCTTATTCATATTTGTTCTTGTTTATTGCCTTTCTTTTAAATGCCAAACAATAAGGAATTAAGTTATATTAACTGTAACGTTGGCTTGTCTAGCAGGTTCAACGTTAGACACCATCACGATCCCAATGATGGAATTTCGGGTCGTGACAAGTTGGTATCAAAGCACTAGGTTGCTTAGGCCTCTCAATTCACGGACAAACTTGGTAGAGTCTGAGGGATCGGTACGGAGACGTCTGTACTTATCCCCCAGAGATTGCAAAGTTGGGAATAACTTCACATTTATTCTTCTCTGTCGTGCGATTTGAATTCTAAATGCTAATTAAGTTTCTATTCTATTCTCTCGCATATGGAGAGAACGCGTGCTTCCTCATCTACCGATCAACAACCCGATCCTCCAGTTGCAGCTCCGACAAGGGGCCGAGGACGAGACTGAGGTCGTGCTAGAGGCCGAGGCAGGGGCAGAGCTCAGCCCAGAGCACCAGCCCCAATAGAGGACCCAAAGGTAGACTTTGCCGGTGAGGTTCCTGCTCAGACGGTTCCGGTCGGACCGGCTCAGGCCCTAGAGGGGTTCATTTCCACCCTGGTACTTCAGGACGCTCTGGTCCGCTTAGTGGGTCTTATGGAGAGCGTGGCTCAGGCCGTTCTACTTCCTACTGCACCAGCCGTCTCTCAGGCTGGGGGAGGGACCCAGACTCTTGCTACCCGCACACCAGAGCAGTTAGCATCTCAGTTCCATACTTCAGCACCTTAGACAACTGGAGCAACTTAGCCGGGTATTGTGGAATAGGCAGTTGAGGGAGCAGCTACGTCTGACGATGCTTTGTAGAGATTGGATCGGTTCACCAAGTTATTTCCTACTACTTTCACCGGTGCACCATCAAAGGATCCCCAGGACTACTTGGGCAGTTTCTATGAGGTTCTTCGGAACATGGGGATCGTAGAGACCAATGGGGTTGATTTTGCTACATTCTGCCTTTCTGGTACTGCCAAGACTTGGTGGAGGGACTATTGCTTGACCATATCAGCTGGGTCTTTGCCTTTTTCTTGGGCTCAGTTCTCCGAGTTATTCTTGGGGAAATTTCGTCCAGTCACCCAGAGAGAGGACTATCGGAGGCAGTTTGAGCGCCTCCATCAGGGATCTATGACAGTCACACAGTATGAGACCAGGTTCATCACTTTGTCCCGACATGCAATCATGATACTCCCAACCGTTAGAGAGAGGGTGAGGAGGTTTATTGAGGGGCTAGCTCAGCTTATTAGACTCCAGATGGCCGGAGAGACAGGTACTGATATTTCATTTCAGGATGCGGCCAACGTGGCCAGGCGGATTGAGATGGTCTTGTCACAGGGCAGTGGTCAGGTGTGATGACCCAAAAGGTCATCCCATTTAATTTCAGCTAAAATTGTGTTCCCATGCCATGAAAGCATCTATTTGTCTCACCTCGATATGCGTGTCCATCCCGGGCGTATAGCCGGGAAGCCGTTAAGTGGAAAATTGATTAAATGATGATTTTACATTAATTATTTGAGTAAAGTTGACTTTGGTCAACAATTTTGGTAAACGGACCCGGACCCAGACCCGTGATTTTATGGTCCCGTAGGGTGCGTAGGAAAATATGGGACTTGGGCGTATTGATGTGCTGGAGAATTTCAGCACATTTAATACCGTATTGCTTAGACTAGGGCTCGTTTCAAGAGCATTTACTCTTATTAATCATAGTATTTTTGTGT
>ML298791.1:526-23506 GCA_005239495.1 Nicotiana undulata
AACTCGCTCGAACTTCCGGAAGATGAAAAACAACGACGAAACTCAAAATTCAACCCCAAAACCAAAGTGAATCAACTTAAGAACTTAAGAATTCTAGAATTCACTTCATTGCGCCGAACGGGCCTATACTACTCGGAATGACTTCAAATTATGCAGACAAATCATAAATGACTATACGGAACTATTCCCGATCCCGGAATTCCGTTCGGACCTCGATAGCATAAAATCACGTCCCAACCCAAATTTCAAACATAAGGAAATCCTGATTTCCATTTCGGGCGCCGAAATGCTCCCGGGTCATCGAAAACCAGAGCCGAACATACGCCCAAGTCCAAAATCATCATACGGAGCTAGTGGAGTTGTCAGAACTCGATTCCGAGGTCGTTTTCTCAAAATGTTGACCGAAGTCAAACTTGGCCAAATANATGCAGACAAATCATAAATGACTATACAGAACTATTCCCGGTCCCAGAATTCTATTCGGACCTCGATAGCATAAAATCACGTCCCAACCCAAATTTCAAACATAAGGAAATCCTGATTTCCATTTCGGGCGCCGAAATGCACCCGGGTCATTAAAAACCCGAGCCGAACATACGCTCAAGTCCGAAATCATCATACAGAGCTACTGGAGTTGTCAGAACTCAATTCCGAGGTCGTTTTCTCAAAATGTTGACCGAAGTCAAACTTGGCCAAATATGCCAACCTTAAGGAACCAAGTGTTCTTAAACCACTCAAATCATTCTCAAATCCCGAACCACCCGTTCCCGCAAGTCATAAAGCACGAATAGCCTCTAAGTAAGGCTTTATCTAAGGGAACGGGATCCTAATACGCAAAATGACCGGCTGGGTCGTTTCATTCGCCATGACCTTTCCTCGTTTTTTTCCGTTTTATGGCCATAAAATAGGTATTCCACATGATTCCAAGATTTTCGTGTGCTATAGTCCATGCTATCTACATGCATCCGGGAGACGAGGCCCGAAATACCTAACATTTTGTCGGCCCATAAAAACGACCTAAGGAACAATAGTCATTGGTTCGCGATGACCATTCCTTATTTTATTTTGGTATTTTAGGGCTATAAAACTAGGATTCCACTAGATTCCCAGATTTCCGTGTGCTATAGACCACACCACCTGTATGGGTAGGGGAGAACGGACCCGGATCACCTTAAATTTTGTCGCCCAATAAAAAATGACTTAAGGAACAATAATCATCGCTTCACTATGACTGTTCCTCCTTTTTGGCATTTTAGGGCCATAAAACATGAATTTCGTCCAATTCTCAAATTTTCATGTGCTATAGNATTCCTAAACCACTCAAATCATTCTCAAATCCCGAACCACCCGCTCCCGCAAGTCATAAAGCACGAATAGCCGCTAAGTAAGGCTTCATATAAGGGAACGATATCCTAATACGAAAAATGACCGGCTGGGTCGTTTCATTCGCCATGACCTTTCCTCGTTTTTTGCCGTTTTATGGCCATAAAATAGGTATTCCACATGATTCCAAGATTTTCGTGTGCTATAGTCCATGCTATCTTCATGCATCCGGGAGACGAGGCCCGAAATACCTAACATTTTGTCGGCCCATAAAAACGACCTAAGGAACAATAGTCATTGGTTCTCCATGACCATTCCTTATTTTATTTTGGTGTTTTAGGGCTATAAAACTAGGATTCCACTAGATTCCCAGATTTCCGTGTGCTATAGACCATGCCACCTGTATGGGTAGGGGAGAACGGACCCGGATCACCTTAAATTTTGTCTCCCAATAAAAAATGACTTAAGGAACAATAATCATCGCTTCACTATGACTGTTCCTCCCTTTTGGCATTTTAGGGCCATAAAACATGAATTTCGTCCAATTCTCAAATTTTCATGTGCTATAGCCACGCCATCTGCATGGGTTAGGGAGACCGGACCCTGATCGACTAAAATTTTGCCAGTACATCAAAATCGACCTAAGGAACAATAGTTATCACCTTGCCATGATCGTTCCTTTTTTTGTTGGTATTTTAGGGCCATAAAAGTGTAATTCTACACGATTCATAGAATTTCATGAGCTATAGCCCAAACTATCTATATGAGCCAGGGGATCAACCGGACCGTACCGTACCGTAAGTGAGTCTATCAATGTAACCACACCGTATCATAATGTAACTTCGTCCATGCACTGCCGGGGATCGACCAGCCCGTACCATAAGTGCAATCTTAAATAAATCCCTGTGCACTTCCAGGGATTGACCGGCCCCTACCGTGAGTGCACTATAAATCCGCCGTCGCGTATGACCCGCTCCTGTAAGAGTGAAGGAAACCATACGCCGCTCGCGGAATGTAAATTACGAGGCTGCTATCATGCACACACAAATGTAAAGTTCAATTCATCACAATCCTTCCCAATTATTAAGTAAATGAAAGCTCAGGGAGACAGTAGTATATCAAGCATGAATTTAAGCATATACTTCAATTTAAGGCAGAATACATGGCATGCTGTGGTCCTACACTACCCGGACATAACAATAGTAGTCGCTACGTACGGACTCTCGTCACAAGGTACGCACGTAGCCCCCAAATACAAACATACAACACATAGAACACCTATGGGGACAATTTCCCTCTTACAAGGTTAGAAAGGAGACTCACCTTGTGATGATATCACCCCTCGGATCAAGGATGCGCCCGAATCTCCGAAATCTACTCTCGACGGCTCNTTTTGCCGTTTTATGGCCATAAAATAGGTATTCCACATGATTCCAAGATTTTCGTGTGCTATAGTCCATGCTATCTTCATGCATCCGGGAGACGAGGCCCGAAATACCTAACATTTTGTCGGCCCATAAAAACGACCTAAGGAACAATAGTCATTGGTTCTCCATGACCATTCCTTATTTTATTTTGGTGTTTTAGGGCTATAAAACTAGGATTCCACTAGATTCCCAGATTTCCGTGTGCTATAGACCATGCCACCTGTATGGGTAGGGGAGAACGGACCCGGATCACCTTAAATTTTGTCTCCCAATAAAAAATGACTTAAGGAACAATAATCATCGCTTCACTATGACTGTTCCTCCCTTTTGGCATTTTAGGGCCATAAAACATGAATTTCGTCCAATTCTCAAATTTTCATGTGCTATAGCCACGCCATCTGCATGGGTTAGGGAGACCGGACCCTGATCGACTAAAATTTTGCCAGTACATCAAAATCGACCTAAGGAACAATAGTTATCACCTTGCCATGATCGTTCCTTTTTTTGTTGGTATTTTAGGGCCATAAAAGTGTAATTCTACACGATTCATAGAATTTCATGAGCTATAGCCCAAACTATCTATATGAGCCAGGGCGACTAGACCCAGACCACCTAAAATTTTTCCGGCCCATTAAAATGACCAAAAGAACAATAGTCATCGCCTCTCTATGAACATTCCTCGTTTTTTGGTGTTTTAAGGCCAAAAAGCTGGAATTCTGCCCGATTCCCTTATTTTCATGTGTTATATAGCCCATGCCATATACATGCATCTGGACGACTGGATTCGAAACTCCTAAGATTTTACTGACCTATCAAAAATGACCTATGGAACAAGAGTCACCGTCTCACCATGGGCGTTCCTCTTTTTTTTTTTTTTATATATATATATTTTTTGCATTTTAGGGCCATAAAACTGGAATTTCCTCCTACTCACAAATTTTCGTGTGATATAGCCACGTCATCAGAACAGGTCCAGGCGACCGCAACCGGATCGCTAAAAATATTTTTAGCGCATCAAATCGACCTAAGAAACAATAGTCATCGCCTTTCCATGTCTGTTTCTCATTTTTTGGCATTTTATGACCATAAAAATCAGATCCGCTCGATTCCCAAAATTTCAAGTGCTACAGCCCACGCCATCTGCATTGGTCCGATCGACCGGACGCGGATCGCATACAATTTTGTTCTCCCATAAAAAATGACCTAAGAAAAATAATCATCGCCAAGAACGTTCCTCGTTTTTTGCATTTTAGGGCCATAAAACTTGAATTCCGTCAGATTCCTAGATTTTCGTATGTTATAGCCCACACCATCTACACGGGTCGGGGCGGCCGGACCGGGGTTGCCTAAAATTTTGCTGGCCGATCAAAAATGACCTAAGGAACAATAGTCATCGCCTTGCCGTAACCATTCCTCATTTTTTGGCATTTTATGGCCTTACAACTGAAATACTGCCAGATTCTTAGATTTTCTTGTGGTATAGCCCACATCATTTATATGGGTTCAGGCTACCAGACCCAGATCGCCTAAATTTTTGTCGTCCCATCAAAAATGATCTAAGGAACAATAGTCATCACCTCGCCATGATCAATCCTCGTTTTTTGGAGTTTTAAGCCATAAAACTGAAATTTTGTCCGATTTCTAATTTTTCTTGTGCTACAGCCCATGCCATCTGCATGGGTCCGGGCGACTGGACCTGGATCGCCTAAAAGTTTTCCGGCCCATCAAAAATGACATAAGAAACAACAGTCATCGCCTTTCCATGATCGTTCCTCATTTTTGGCAATTACCCACGCCATGGGTTTGGACGACCGGACTTGGATCGCCTAAAATTTTGTCGGCTCATCAAAAACAACCTAAGGAACAATAGTTTTTTCCTTTCCATTACCGTTCCTCGTTTTATTGCGTTTTAGGGCCATAAAGCTAGAATTTTACCTAATAATCGAATTTTCTTGTGCTATAGCCCACGCTATCTGCATGGGTCCAGGCGACAAGATTTAGATAGACTAAATGTTTTTTGGCCGATCCCAAATGACATAAGGAACAATAGTCATCGCCTCGTCATGCCGTTCCTTGTTTATTCATATATTAGGGCCATGAAAATTGAATTTCTTCCGATTTCCAGATTTTCGTGTGCTACAGCCACACCATTTGCATGGTCCGAACGATCGGACCCGGATCGCATACAATTTTGCTGGCCCATCATAAAATATTAAAGGAAAAATAATCATTGCCAAGAATGTTCCTCGTTTGTTTTTGCATTTTATGGCCATAAATTAGAATTCCGCATAATTCTTAGATTTTCATATGCTGTAGCCCACACCATCTGCATGGGTCTAGAGGGCCAGACCCGGATCACCTAAAATTTTGTCGGCCCATAAAACGACCTAAGGAACAATATTCATAGCCTCTCCATGATCGTTCCTCCTTTTTTGGCGTTTTATGGCCATAAAACTGAAATTCTACCCAAATCCAAAATTTTCTTGTGCTATAGCACATGTCATTTATATGGGTTCAGGGGACCGGTCCCACATCACTTAAATTTTTGATCTCCCATCAAAATTGATCCAAGGAACAATAGTCACCACCTCGCCATGATTGTTCCTCATTGTTTGGCATTTTAAGCCATAAAACTGAAATTTTGCTCGATTTCCAATTTTCCTTGTGCTATAGCCCATGCCATCCCGGATCCGGATCACCTAAATTTTGCTGGACCATAAAAAATGACCTAAGGAACAATAATCATCGACTCGCCACGATAATTCCTATTTTTTGGCGTTTTAGGGCCTTAAAACTAAAATTCTGCCTGATTCCTAGACTTTCGGGTGCTATAGTCCACGACATCTGCATGGGCCTGGGCGACCGGACTTGAATCGCCTAAAATTTTCTCGGCCCATAAAAAATTACCTAAGAAACAATAGTTACCGCTTCGCCATGACCTTTCCTCATTTTTTGGCGTTTAATGGCCATAAAATAGGTATTCCACATGATTCCAAACGTTTAATGGCGTTTAATGCATCCGGGAGACGAGACCCGAAACGCTTAAAATTTTGTCATCCAATAAAAAGTGACCTAAGGAATCATAGTCATTGGTTCTCCATGACCGTTCCTTATTTTTTTTTGGTGTTTTAGGGCTATAAATAAGGGATTCCACCAAATTCCCAAATTTCCGCGTGCTATAGACCACACCATCTGTATGGGTACGGACGATCGGACCTAGATCACCTAAAAACTTTTCGACCCATAAAAGATGACCTATGGAAAATTAGTCACCGTTCTTTGTTTTTGGCGTTTTAGGGCCATAAAACATGAATTTTGTCCAATTTTCAAATTTTCATGTGCCATAGCTATAGCTCATCAAAAACCTTAAGTCATTTTTTAGGGCCGGCAAAATTTTATGCGATCTGAGTCTGTTCGTCCGGGCCTATACAGATGGTGTGGGCTGTAGAAAATCTGGCAGAATTCCAATTTTGTTGCCCGAAAAAGTCAAAAAATAGGGAACAATCATGGCGAGGAGATGAATATTGTTCCTTAGGTCATTTTGATGGGTCGAAATTTTTTTAGGTGATCCGAGACCGGTCTCCAAGACATGCAGATGACGTGGGCTACATCACTTGAAAATCTAGAAATCAGGCGGAATTCCTGTTTTATGGTCCTAAAACGCCAAAAATGAGGAACGGTATGGCGAGACGATGACTATTGTTCCTTAGATCGTTTTTATTAGTCCCTCAAGACTTTAGGCAATCCGGGTCTGGTCACCCGGACCCATGCAAATGGTGTGAGCTATAACACACGAAAATCTGGGCATCCTGCAGAATTCCTTTTTATGGCCCTAAAACGCCCAAAATACGAGGAACAATCATAGAGAAACGGTGACTATTGTTCCATAGGTCATCTTTGATGAGTCGGTAAAATTTTAAGAGTTTCGGATCCATTCGCTTGGATGCAAGTAGATGGCGTGGGCTATAACACATGAAAATCAGGGAATCGGGCATAATTCTAGTTTTGTGGCCTTAAAACACCAAAAAATGAGGAACATTCATGACGAGGCGGTAAATATTGTTGAGGCCGTTTTGATGGGCCAGAAGTTTTTTAGGCGATCCAGGTGTAGTCGCCCTGACTCATATTGATGGTGTGGGCTATAGCTCATGAAATTCTAAGAATCAGGTAGAATTACAATTTTGTGGCCCTAAAATACCAAAAAAGAGGAACAGTCATGGAAAGGCGATAACTATTGTTCCTTAGGTCGTTTTTGATGTTCTGGAAATTTTTTAGGCGATCAGGATCCGGTCGCCCTGACCCATGCAAATGGCGTGGGCTATATAGCACATAAAAATTTGGGAATTGGATGAAATTCATACTTTATGGCCCTAAAACACCAAAAATTGAGGAGCGTTCCGATGGCTATTTTCCTTATGTCATTTTCGATGGGCCGACAAAATTTTAGGCGATCCTAGTCCCGTCGCCCGTATCCATACAGAGTGCGTGGGCTATAGGCACACAGAAACCTCAAAATCTGGTGGAATTCAAAATTTATGGCCCTAAAACACCAAACCAAATAAGGAACGGTCATGGCGAACCAATGAATATTTTTCCTTGGGTTATTTTTATCGGCCGACAAAATTTTAGGCGTTTCGGGACTTCTTCTTGATGCATGCAGATATCATGTGTTGTAGAACATGAAAATATGGGAATCATGTGGAATACCTATTTTATAGCCATAAAATACCAAAAGCCGAGGAAAGGTCAAGGCAAAGAGATAACTATTGTTCCTTAGGTAATTTTTTATGGGCTGAGAAAATTTTAGGCTATACAAGTGTGGTCGCTCGGACCCATGTAGATGACGTGGGCTATATTACCCAAAAATCTGTGAATCGGGCGGAATTTCAGTTTTATGACCCTAAAATACCTAAAAATGAGGAACTGTTATGGCGAGGCGATGACTATTGTTCCTTAGGTCATTTTTTATGGGCCGACAAAATTTAGGCGGTCCGGGTCCGGTCGCCCGGACCTATGCAGATGGCATGGGTTATAGCACAAGAAAAATTAGAAATCGGGCAAAATTTTCGTTTTATGGTTTAAAACGTTCAAAAACGAGGAACCATCATGGAGAGGAAATGACTATTGTTCCTTAGATCGTATTTGATGGGCTGACAAAAATTTAGGCGTTTCGAGTCCGGTAGCCTGAACCCATACAAATGATGTGGGCTATAGCAAAAGAAAATCTAGGAATCAGGAGAATTTCAGTTTTATGGCCGTAAAACACCAAAAAATGATGAACGGTCATGGCGATGATGAATATTTTTCCTTATAATATTTTTGACGTGCTAGCAAAATTTTAAGCAATCAGGGTCCGGCCACTCGGACCGATGCATATGGTGTGGGCTATAGCACACGAAAATCTGGGAACCTTGCGGAATTCCTGTTATATGGCCCTAAGACGCATAAAACGAGGAACGTTCTTGGCGATGATTATTTTTCCTCAGGTCGTTTTTTGATGGGCAAGCAAAATTGTACGCGATCCGGGTTCGATCGATCGGACCCATGCTGATGGCGTGGGCTGTAGCACTTGAAAATTTGGAAATCAGGCGGATTCGAGTTTTATGGCCATGAGATGCAAACAAACATGGAACAATCATGGAGAGGCAGTGAATATTGTTTCTTAGGTAGTCAGGTTGGCAATATTTTAGGTGATCCGGATGCGGTTTCCTGGACCTATGCAGATGAAGTGAGCTATAGCACACGAAAATCTTGTAATCAGATAGAATTCCAGTTTTATGGCCCTAAAATTCCAAAAAATGAGGAACGATCATGGTGAGGCGTTGATTATTGCTCCGTAGTCGTTTTTGATGGGCCAACAAAATTTTAAGCGATCAGGGTCCGGTCATCCGGATCCATGCAGATGGCGTAGGCTATAGGACACAAAAATCTAAGAAATTGGCGGAATTCCAGTTTTATGGCCCTAAAGCGCCAAAAAATGACGAACGGTCTTGGCAACGACTATTCCTTATATCGTTTTTGATTGGCCGGCAAAATGTTACGCGATCCGGGTTCGGTCGCTCGGACCCATGCCTATGGCGTGGGCTATAACTAGGGTTGTGCATAATTTGGTAAATACCTAATTATCGTACCGAAATCGAAAATTTTGGTATTTGGTCTTCGATATTTTGGTATTCGGTATGGTATTTGGTTTAAATTATAAAAAAAGTTGTATTAGGTATGGTATTTGGTATTTAAAATAAATTAGCGAAATAGCGACACCGTACCGAAATATATATTATATTACACAATACACATTTTATTAATTATAACATAAATATAAGAAATCTAAAGTTTTACTTTCCTTTATTCTCTAAGTTCATCAATTAACTCTAAACAAGTAACAAGATATTTCTCTAAGTTTTCTCTCTCTAGGTTGGTATTTGCTCTTTTTGGACAAAGTTTTTGTCAACAAAAGTTTTTATTTTTTTATTTTTGAGTACTTTAATTAAGAATATTACCTTCTAAGACTATATGCACTAGTTAGTATTCAAACCGAATAAATCGAAGTTACCGGATCGAAAACCGAAAGGAGAAAAATCGAACCATACCAATTTTAATTAGGTACGGTATTGGTATAACATTTTACGAAACCGAATACCCAAAATACCAAACCGAAATATCTAAATACCGTACCGTACTAACCAACAAACACCCCTAGCTATAACACATGAAAATCTAAGAATCGGACAAAATTTCAGTTCAATGACCCTAAAATGCCAAAAACGAGGAATGGTCATGGCGAAGCGATGACTACTATTCCTTAGGTCTTTTTGACAGGTCGGTAAAATTTTAGGCGATATGAGTCTGGTCGCCCTGACCCATGCACACAGCGTGGGCAATAACACATGAAAATCTAAAATCAGGAAAAATTCAAGTTTTATGGCACTAATGTCACGACACAATTTCCATGTCAATCCGTGATGGCGTCCAACACCGTTGCAAGACACGCCAACCATGAACAACTAAGTGATTTTTCTATTTTTTATTAAGAATTTCAAACAACTAACTTTACTTAAATTCAAAACATTTAGTTATTAACGGATTTGTAAGGCAAACAATGCGAGAACCACTAGAGGAAATCATAAATGTAGAATTACAACCCAAAAATAGTAGTCTACTAATGTGTGTGCAAAGATCTAGTGTCAAAAGTATGTGGGCAACTAGTAGAATGTACAAATGATGACTATCCTACTGTCTGAGATAGTATAGATAGATACAAACAAAAGAGAAACTCCGGCAATGCTGCTGAACGACTTGGAAAGGGGGCAGCTCACCGTGAAGTCTCGAATGGATATCAAGAATGCACACCGGGTGGGTAACTAGATGCACCAGGCTCAGATCCTGTACAATTAAGTACAAAAGCGTAGTATGAGTATATAAACAATATGTACCCAGTAAGTATCCAGTATAACCTCGAAGAAGTAGTGACGAAGTGTCGACTTGACACTCACTAAGGCTAACAAAAATATATTAAAATGTTATACTAAGCATGGATTTGCATGAAAAACTGAAAGCTCAAGAATAGGAAGATATGAGTCCTTCTTTCACACCTATAATTACTAATATCGGGATCATCATGAAACGGTTACATTTCAAGACATTTATGCAATAACAATCATAAGATATAACAACGAATAATCATGCGCAAGTTATGCGGAAACGACCTAGTGACAAATACTCATTATTTCGCCATGACTTTCAGGTTTATTTTATGACGTTTCTGGGTCGTGCAACACGAATTTTTGATTATAATTCTACTTTTTCGTGTCCATTTGTACATGCTGATTTAAAGAATTCTTTTTGACGAACTTCGATTGACCTAAAATTTTGTAATATCAATAGGAAACAACCTAGTAACCTATACTTATCGCTTCGCCAAGACTTCCGAAATTATTTTTTGGTATTTTGAGGTTATGCAACACGAATTTGTGATAATATCTACTTTTTCGTGTGTGTTTTATCGCTAAAGCAGGGTGGGCTGATATTGCAATATGAATTACAGAGATTCATGGAGAAAGCTTGTCCATAACCAAATACAGATTTAGAATTTTAACCTGATTTCAAATTTAAGGTTCAAAACTATATATACTCCACATCAAAAGTAATAGATTCGGATGAACCTAGTGTCAAAGCACTGAATCCGCCCCTGTCAACAATAATAACATTTAGATTAAATTGGAAAGAATATTAGATGTTGAGTACAACACCATTTAACCTTCAACTGTGGTCAATTGTAAGTCAATTGTCATGAGGATAAGAATGTCTTTCACAGCTGACAATGCTTCATCCATGTCTTCTTCACATGCAACGAATATTGTTTTGGATTCGTCCTTCACTTGATTTAGTCTATTTATAACCTGAGAATTTGATAATAAATGAACATCAAATAATGCAGGAAAAAAAATAACATACTCCATTTCGTTATTTTCAATTATCTCCATCTTTGAGAAATACACAACTTCAAGGAGAGAAAGAACTATCTTTCTGGAGAAGCATTAGTTACTAAAATCAATGGTAAGTTCTACATAATAATTATAAGACTGCTAGTGTGAGTTATTTGGCCGTGAATGTTGAGTTGCTAAAGTTCAACATATTCACGTGATGTATGTTTCAGAGATGCGGAGGCTATGATGGATGTGCGGTCATATAATATAAGATAAAATTAAAAATGATCATATTCGTCAGAATACGCAAGTAACATACATTAGGGATAAAATAAGAGAAAATTATGCTTAAGATGGTTTGGTCATGTTTTACGTCGACCTACATATGCATCGGTCCGTAGGTGTGAAACTATGGTGAGTATGTCAGATGTTGAAATTTAGAGAAGAAATGAAAATTGTAAAATAGTGTGTGGTGTTTGAAAGAAGCTTGGAGAGAGAAAGGGAGAGCAAATATTTTCTCATTATATCAAAATGAATCAATATTTTATACAATAAAAGAATGAAAGAGAGGAATATAAATAATAGGCCTTGACCCGGTAGCCTAATTACAACCAATACAATATGGGCCACTCCTAAGTCTAATTATAATAATAGGCCCAAATATAACCATTAGCCTTTGTCTAATATTCTAACATCCCCCTCAAGTTGGAAGGTGATAAAACTCCCAACTTGCGAAGATGATAATGGTGAGCAGGCCCAGGAAGTGCTTTGGTAAGAATATCAGCAACTTGAGCATCACTAGACACATGTGCCAAGCTAAGCAGCCCATCACCAATCTTGCTTCAGACAAAATGACAGTCCAGCTCTATATGTTTGGTCCGTTCATGAAAAACTGGATTGCGAGCACTATGCAAAGCTGGCTGGTTATCACAGTTTAAAGGAACAGGAGAAGAAGAAGGAAGACCAAAATCATACAATAATCTGAAAAGCCAAGTAACTTCAACTGCAGCTTTACTCATGGCCCTATATTCAATTTCAGTAGAGGAAAGAGAGACCACATGTTGTTTCTTAGATTTCCAACTTACCTAGCAGTCTCCTAGAAAAACACAAAAGCCAGTGACAGACCTTCTACTATCAGCACAAGAAGCCCAATCACTATCACAATATACCCTTAATGCAAGGTCAAGGGAATGACTAAAGAATAACCCAAAATCAGAAGTTCCTTTCAAATAGCGCAAGAGATGTAAAGCAACATGCATACGAGGAACGCGAGAAGTTTGCAGGAATTGGCTAAGGCGCTGGACTGCAAAACTGGTATCAGGTCGTGTGTGTGTTAAGAAATTTAACTTGCCTACTAAGCATCTATATTCTTCAGACTTGGGCAAAGGATCACCAACATAAGCCTTTAATTTCTCATTGAGAGTAAGAGGACAAACAATAAAATAAGAGGCAGAAGAGGCAAACGACTCTAACAAGTCACGAATAAACTTATTTTGATGAAGAAGAACGCCAGAATCGCAGTAGAGAACCTCAATTCTCAGAAAACAATTAAGAGAACCAAGGTCCTTAATCCTGAACTATTCATGTAGGAAACCCTTTAAAGAGGAAATCTCAGACATATTAGTGCTAGTAAGAATAATGTCATCCACATACACGACTAAAATGACCAAGGAAGAACCAAGAACCCCTAGTGAATAGGGAGTAGTCATTTAAAGAATGAGAATATCCTCTAGAACAATGAGCTTGAGACAATTTTGCATACCATTGTCTGGAAGCCTCTCTAAAACCATAGAGGGACTTGAGTAGTTTACAAACTAAAGGAAGAGAATATGAAGAAGAGGGAGAAACAGATAAACCGGGAGGCAATTTCATGAAAACCTCTTCATCAAGATCCCCATGTAAGAAGGCATTATTAACATCAAGCTGGAACAAAGGCCAGTGTTGTTTGACAGCCACAACAATCAAGGTTTTCACAGTAGACATTTTGACAACATGAGAAAAAGTTTTATGAAAATCAACCCCTTCAACCCGAGTATCACCTCTAACTAATAACCTGGCCTTATACCTCTCCAGAGTCCCATCAGCCTTATATTTTACTTTGTATACCCACTTACAGCCAAATAGGATTCTTACCGGAGTAACTCAACAATGTCCCAAGTACTATTAGCCTCCAAAGCCTCAAACTCCTTTCTCATAGCCTCCTGCCACTCAGGGGCAGCAACAACCTGTGAGTAAGTGTAAGGCTCAGGAATATGGAGTTGTGAACTGGTTGCCTTAAATGAAACAGACTCAGAGTTAGAAGAAACAGGGACAGAAATAAAAGTAGGAAGTGTGGGACATACAAAGTCCTGAAGATAAACAGGGACAGTGTGAGGCCTATTAGACCTTCTAAGAGGAGGAGGATTAGATGGTGGAGGAGAAGAAACTGGAATAAGAGAAGATAAAGAAGAAGTTGAAACATCAAGAGAAAAGTCAGGAGTGAAAGGAGAAGGTGTAGGAACAGAAGGAGATAGAGAGGAAGTTGAATCATGAGAGATATGTGCAGGAAGGATAAGTGGAGAAGAATGATCAGGGACAGAAATAGGTATAGAAGATGATGAATCATCAGAAAAGTGACCAGGAATGAGAGGAGAAGGCAAGACAGGGGATGGTGAAGGAGAATGTTTAAAAAAAAGAGAAAATGTGTTCATGGAAAATTACATCTCTGGAGACAAAACAAGATTGAGTGGTCAGATTGTAAGGTTTATAACCCTTTTTGGCAAAAGGGTAGCCAAGAAAAACACATGGGATAAACCTAGGATGGAATTTATCTCTATGATTTTTAGGCATAGTGGAGTAACAAAGGCAACCAAAAGACCTAAGATGGGAATATGTAGGAACTTTACCAAATAGTAGCTCATAGGGACTCTTGTGCTTGAGAAGAGGGGAAGGAAATCTGTTAACCAAATAGGTAGCAATAAGGAGACAGTCTCCCCAGAATATTATAGGAAGATGAGATTGAAACAAAAGAGCCCTGGCAGTTTCTAACAAGTGCCTATATTTTTTCTCAACCACACCATTTTGTTGTGGAGTGTGTGGACAAGAGGTTTGATGAATAATTCATTTTTCAGAAAAGAAAAGGGGAACCAGAAGAAGAGGAACCTATCTCTAAAGCATTGTCACTCCTCACAGTTTGGACTCTATTTTGAAATTGTGTTTCAACCATGTAAATAAAGGCCTTCAATAGGTCAAAACATTACTTTTTTGCCCCCATTAGGTGTGTCCAGGTAGCCCTAGTGTAGTCATCTACTTTAGTAAGGAAGTACTTAGCACCAGAGTGAGTAGGGGTGGAGTAAGGACCCCAAGTATCTATGTGGACAAGATGAAAGGAATGAGTGGACTGAATAGAACTATCAGGAAAAGGAAGTCTAGTTTGTGTTTCCAAGGGGCAAATAGGGCAGGTGAAGGACTGTTTAGAAGACAAACCACTATTAATACCATAAATAAATTTCATTTTTGAAAATGGTATATGTCCAAGTCTATAATGCCAAACAACATTAGAATTATTCACTTTATTGGAAGCAACCATGGTATTTACAGATGAATTGTCATTGACAACATTAGTAGAAACTACATGTAAGGAAGAAAATGGTAAAGAAGTAACATCTGAAGAACAAGAGTTGACATGGACAAAGCCAATAGGTGAAGTCACATGCTGAAATAGTTTGTAAAGTTCAGTGTCCAGTCTACTAAGCACCACTGGCTTCTTCACTAAAGGGTCCTGGAATGTGCAAACAGACTTGGTAAACTGAACAACATCATCACAATGATTTAAAAGCTTCTGAACAGATATGAGATTATGTTTGAAACTGGGAATGTAAAGAACATTATGAAGGATTAAATCAGGGAATAAAGCTAAAGAGCCAACATTGGTGACTTTTACTTTATACCCATTTGGGAGAGACACAAGATAAGGAATGGGAAAAGTGATTATATCAAAAAGTAAACTCTTAATGGATGTCATATGATCAGTAGCTCCAGAGTCTATTATCCAAACAATGCCATTCACACTAGATAACATACAAGCTCCATAAGAAACACCCTCATAAGGCATGAGCTTACCAGCATAGTTAGCAGAAGCCAAGAGAGGTGGAGAGTGTGGGGAAGCAGAAAGTTGGGATTGTTGCAATAAGGTCATCAGCTGGGAGTATTGATCCTTGGTAAGGCCAGGTATCACAGAAGACTCCTCATGCTCAGCTGGACCAACAGAACTACCAG
Organism: Nicotiana undulata; assembly: GCA_005239495.1. Taxonomy (NCBI): domain Eukaryota; kingdom Viridiplantae; phylum Streptophyta; class Magnoliopsida; order Solanales; family Solanaceae; genus Nicotiana; species Nicotiana undulata. The sequence goes on from ML298791.1 coordinate 15,960, forward strand.
GAACAGAAGGAGCACCAGAAGATTCAAGTTCAACACGTGCAGCAGTTCTGCGAGGAGGAGGTCCTTTGCTGAACTTGAAATGAGAAGGATACCAATGCAACTTATAACATTTATCTATGGAATGGCCAGGCTTCTTGCAATATTTGCAGATAAGTGAAGTCCTGGTGCTCTCAAAAGAAACGTTGGAAGAAAATGAGGGCTTAGAAGTCCCAACATGAAAAGGAAGCAAATTGAGATGAGAATTGAGAGGCAGAAGATACTCGTCTCTGTTTCTCATCAGATAATAGAATACTGTACACATTTCAACCAGATGGAAGTGGCTTCATCATTAGAATATTGTTTGCGAGTCTGCATATAGGTATCATTCATACCTATAAGGAACTGATAAACCTTATGCTCTTCATCCTCAGCAACCTTTCCCCCACAATTACAAACTCTGACCTTATAAGATGATATCCCATCCTAGAGTTGTTTGATTTTGTTGAAATAAGAAGCTATGTCTAAAGATGCTTGGGAAATATGGGCTAATTCTTTATTTATTTCAAAGACTCTAGCTCCATCAGCCTTACCATATCTCTCTTCCAATTCACACAAAATGTCCTTGGAAGACTTAGAATATTCTACGCTACGAGATATTTATTTTGACAAAGAGTTAATCAACCATGAAACCACAAGATCATTACATCTTTGCCACTGGCGTGCCAGAGGGGACCTAGAAAGTGGTTATATAGAGGAACCGCTAATAAAATCAAGCTTATTACGAATGGAGATAGCAACTACAATGTTTCTCCTCCAACTGCCATACCAGGTTCCATCAAATGGACTAGAAACCAAAGAGGTTCCCAGTACATCTGATGGGTGCACATATAGAGGATGACAGGGATGAGTAAAATCATCCTCATGAAACACAGTACGAGATGCAGTAGATGAAGAGGAAGGCTTAATAACAGGATTATCATTCATCATCGAGAAAAAAATAGAACAACAAACACAACAACCAACAATGTTATGAGATATGAAGAAGAAACTAATTTACCCCCTCTTTTGCAACCGAAAAGAGAACAGCCTTGTGAAAAGAAGAAGAAACTTCCAACGGCTCAGCAAAATACTGACGAAGAAACCCTAGCTTGAATTAGACGAACAAATGTCAGGTCCAGTCAATACAACCATCAAAGATGAAGATCCAGTACGAATAAGCAAAAAATATCCCAAAATCTTCCAGCAAAATTCGACCAAAAACCCTAATCCAACATAAACGCGAGACAACCCAAAAATTGACAAAAACTGAGATGGTTAACATCGATCTGAAGCAACCGAAGCGATCTACCAGAATCTATGCTCTGATACCATGTTAGATGTTGAAATCTGGAGAAGAAATGAAAACTGTAAAATAGCGTGTGGTGTTTGAGAGAAGCTTCGAGAGAGAAAGGGAGAGTAGTTATTTTTTCATTATATCAAAATGAATCAATATTCTGTACAATAAAAGAATGAAAGAGAGGAATATAAATAGGGGGTCTTGACCCGTGGCCCAATTACAACCAATACAATGTGTGCCACTCCTAAGTTTAATTACAATAATAGGCCCAAATATAACCATCAACCTTTGTCTAATATTCTAACAGAGTAAAGGATAAAAGAGGACGAGGTAGTCCTAATATCGCATGTAAGTGAGTTGTCTCGCAAGACCATAATTTCTTGGAATCAACACTAACTTAGTTGAAGATAGGATACAATTAAAAAAGAGTCCATATAGATGATATCTACAAGTTGGGATTAGGTTTTAGTCTTGTTAAGGAACTTCTATTATTATTATTATTATTATTATTATGCAAAATTTGAGGTCAATCGGACATGATTTGATAGGTTTCGGCATCGAATGTAGAAGTTAGAAGTTCTAAAGTTCATAAAGGTTGAATTGGGGTATGATTCATAATTTTGATGTTGTTTGATGTAATTTGAGGCTTCGGGCAGGTCCGCGTTATGTTTTAGAACTGGTGGGTGTGATTGGACAGGGTCCCAGGGGCCTCGGGTGGATTCCAGGTGGTTAAACGGGCCGAATTTGGAATTTGAAGAAGAATTGAGGCAGTTGATATCTGGTGTAACCGCACTTGTGAGATTTTGGCCGCAGGTGCGGAGCCGCAGAAACGGCCTAGGATTCGTATAAGCGGAGCGGTGTAGTCAGGGGAAGGACCGCAGGTGCGGAGTTTTTGGCCGAATATGCACATGAGAGAAAGCAAAGAAATGGGCGTAGAAGCGGAAGAGGACCGCAAGAGCGGGATTTTAACTGCACCTGCGGAGCCGCAGAAGCAACTGTTGATCTGCAGGTGCGGAAATTGGCTGGGCAGTGAGGTTTCTTAAAGGCGGGACTTGGCCCATTTTTCTTCCATTTTTCACTTGGTGGGCGCGATTTTGGAGAGCTTCAAGAAGGGATTTTCTTCAAGCATCACAAGGTAAATTCCCACTTATTAGAAGTTAAATACATGATTTGTATAAGGATTTAAACATGAAAATTAGTAGTAATTGTGGAGTTTTGGTAGAAAACCTAGAATTTGGTATTTTTGAAATTTGACCACGAATTTGGGCATAGAATTTGAAATAATTATATATATTTGAGTACGTGGGGCTATGGTTAAGGTTTATCTTCAAAATTTCCGGTATAGGGGCGTGTGGGTTCGGGGGTGAATTTTATGAATCTTGCAATTCGGGTTGGGTAATCCCTTTAATAGCGGAGATATAAACTTTTGAGCATAGATTGATCGAATTATGTAATTTTTGACTAGTTCCGAGTCGTTTGGCATCAAATTTGGGGTTTAAGCGCATTCTTGAATTGGGAAGTAGCCTTTGAGACGAGGTACGTCTCCTTTCTAACCTTGTAAGAAGGAATTAACCTCATAGGTGAACTAAATTATTATGTGCTTCTATTTGTGGAGGCTACGTATGCACGAGGTGACGAGAGTCCGTACGTAGCTACTAGTTATGCCTATGTCCAGGTAGTTTAAGGCTTGCATCATGCCTAGTTGATATTGTTATTGATTTATTCTTATTGTTTGCCTTGAGAAGAACCGAGATTGAGTTTGCTTATTAAATGTTTTGAAAGGAGTTGAAATTGAGGAAAAATTAAGATCTTAAGAGTTCTCATTTGAATTTCGTATTTTGAAAAGAATGGAAGAATACTATAATAACTTAAGAAATCTATGTGTAACCGCGTCGCAAGTATGATCCGCGAGCGGGGTAATTCCTAAAATTAATATTTGACCGCGTCACATGTATGATCCGCGAGCTGGGTAATAGATGCATCTATGGTTCGCGCCGTTCGATCCTCGGCAGTGCACAATTTACATTTATGTTGATTCGGGTCGAACGCCCTCGGTGGTATTTGTGTGTGATAACAAGACTGGAAGTCCCTTTTATAAGTGGTATAAATTCATTGTTTGTATGATTATATGCTTTAAAGGAGGGATGTGGTTTAAGCTCTTAAATATGGTGAAGACTTGTTCAGTTATTTCTTAGTCTGAGTGTTATTGTTGTATATCATGCTTAATTGAAATTTCATATTATCATATTTGTTTCCCTTAGTAAGTGTTGAAGCCGACCCCTAGTCACTACTTCTTCGAGGTTAGACGGGATACTTACTGGGTACGCATTGATTTACGTACTCATACTACACTTGCTGCATATTTTTGTGCAGGTGCATTTATGATTAACGGCCTTGTAAGATTAGAGGCGTGTACGCATGCAGAGACTTAGGTGAGCTGCATCTTATGAGACGATCCGCAGCCAGTAGAGTCTCCTTCAAAGTTCTTGTATTTTCTTTTCTGCCCAAATCTTGTATTCCGGACAGTTATTGTATTTTATTTTACTTCCTAGTCAATGCTCATGTACTTGTGACACAGGATTCTGGGATGATTATGAGATATTCAATATTGAAATTGGAAAGCATCATTATATTCTGTAAAATTCATCTTTACTAGTTAAATTGAAGGAAATTCATGATTTCAAAAATGTAAAAATGCGAATAATTGTTCAGTGTTAGCTTGCTTGACAGTGGTGTCCGACGCCATCACGACTTTTAACTAATTTTGGGTCGACAATTATTATTTTTATTATTATTATTATTATTATTATTATTATTATATGAGTTGAGCTTAACTGAAGAAGTTGGGATTCATATAACTGATCCCAACTTATTTTGGGATTGAAGCGTGATTACTATTGTTGTTGTTATTATTATTTTTAATTGGACGGTAAATCAATTAATATTGTGCATCAATTTCAAATGAAATGATATATTACTATTTCTCTTAACCTTTTTCCCTGTTTCATAGAGTATTTGTTGGTGAAACAAAGCAATTGTTATGGTTATTGGATTTGAAACTCTGTTTAGAGATGTTTATTGATAACTTGCTTAATATCTGGTCTCTATTTTGAAATGAACAAAAAAGTAAAACAGAAAAGAAAAAGTAAAAGGATAGAATCTGCCTTTGTTAGTGTGTTAAGTTGAGAATAAAGGCTCTCTTAATGCTAAGGCTGGTCTTGTTTGACGATACTAAAATATATACAGCACTCTTCCAAAACCCTTTTGTTAATACATAGCTAACTTTTTGCAGGTGAAGTATGTACCATAAGCTTTTTATCCTTACTTTATTTCTTTTTTTGCTTAGATTCTTATATTTAATTGGTAAATATATTAAACTTTAAGCTCTTCAAAAATGTTTGAAAAGTTGTTAATAAAGATTTATATTTATGCACAAAGATAAATCTGATAACAATAACTAAAACATCTTTAATTAGTTGCTAACTGTGCACTTCCCCCGCTATATATATGCCCGGATGCTCCAACTGATGTTATCGTATATACATACATTCTCAAAAATTGCATACTTTCGAAAATGGCAATTCCTCCAGCTGAATCCATGGCTGAATGGTTGCATTCTGTCATTGATATAAATGACGACCCTCCTCCTAGTACAACATCAATGAATTCAACAGTAGCGCGTGAGGAGAAGTACAAAATAAGATCAATTCCCTCTAAGATTTTTGATAATACTAGTGAAGAAGATTATGGCAAGTACTATGAGCCCCATGTGGTTTCCATTGGTCCAATACACCATGAAAAACCTCATCTTCAAGCCATGGAGAAGTTCAAACGGACAGCAGCAAAAAGACTACTTAAAGACTACGACTCATTCTTATCCATTGAGCGCGTGTATGCAAGTGTTGAACAGGACTTGCTCAGCGCTCGGAATGGTTACTCTCCTAGTAGTCATTCCGACCGTGACTGGTGTCTGATGCTATTCCTTGACGGCTGCTTTATTATTGAATTCATCTACAAGAGCAGGCTGAATATGAAGAAACATGATAGAGATTTGGCGTGTCGCGACCTTTTATTGTTCGAAAATCAATTGCCTTTCCAGGTTCTAGTTGTGTTAGCACGCGCACTTAGAATTCCTGAGAATCGTTTGCAATACATAACCGAGAAGTTCCTCTTTAAGCAACTGTTAACAATATCCTCTTATATCAAGTACAATATCTTTAAATCGCAGATGCACTACCCCCTTCCAGCTCCTGTTCATCTTCTTCAACTTTTTAGACATCTATGGATCAAATTTCCTTCTTATTTTCAACCAGGAGAAGAAGAAGAAGAAGAAGAAGAAGAAGAAGAAGAAGAAGAAGAAGAAGAAGAAGAAGAAGAAGAAGAAGAAGGAGAAGAAAAAGATGTTAAAAAAGAAAAGAAAAGAAAAGAAAATGGTCCTATTTGTGAACCTTTATCAGTCACAGAGCTGAAGAAAATGGGTATTCGTTGCAGTTCAAACAACAAAAAATATTTTGGCTTATCATTCATCCAGCTTAAATCATTTGTGTTATCAGGAACGTTGTTCCTTCCTCAACTAACCATCAACGAAGGGACCACGACCCTGTTATTAAACCTAGTCGCTTTTGAATTTTCATGCAGCGCACAAGATAAAACCATAGGGGTCTGGTCTTACTTGAATCTCATGAATATGTTGATTCAAGGAGAGGAAGATGTTAAAGAGCTGCGAGCCAGGGGCCAGATCAACTCCATTAGTAGTGACCAAGAAGTGGTTGACCTCTTGAGATATATAACAGCACATGAAGCGCCTAATCATCAAGCTTACCGACATGTCAAACAACATATTTTTACTTACTCCAAAACTAAAATATTGTTCCCTCTACGAGTTCTCGTTGCTGAACTTAAACATAGGTACTTTCGTGGTCCCTGGAGTTTTCTTGTGTTTCTTGCCGTTCTCTTCACTGTCAGTATGAGTGTGATTCAGACCGTCCTCACAGGAATTCAGACTTATAAATAGACTGACTGTGCATGCGCAATATTTCATTCTTGTTTTTCCTTGTATCTTCATTTGTTGTATTATGATTATGGAAATCCGTTGGATGAGTTTACTTGCTGAAAACTCGTCCAATGGAGGCACTAATTAGGCTTTTTGTTTGGCATCATGTTTCCAATTATACTTTCCATATATTCATCATATCTTGATTGTGTTCTTAGTACAATAGTAGAATATGGTACAACAATTCCATTGAAGACATTCTTTAGTATGCTTACAAGTTTCTTACAATATCACTACAAAAAAACAGTCGAATTGCGGCAGTTATTTTTACAAATTGCAGCGGTCAGCAACTGCCGCAATTTGTTGTAGCAGCGGTTCACAAAACTGCTGCAAGAAGGCTGGCCGCAATCAATTTACTGGAGTTCTGGCGCGACCGCTGCCACGACTGCCGTAATTAATTAGCAGGAGTTAGTTTGCGGCAGTTCAACCGCCGTAAATTGATTTTTAAAATAAAATAAAATTATATTTGTTTACAAGTTCCGGCAGTCAAAACCCACGCAATTCATTAACATATTAATTTCTTTTACTGCACATTTTTTTACAAATATTGAACATTGAATATTATCTACTAATAAACCCATCCACACCATAATCTAACCAACATATATATATATATATGTCAACACTTATTAGAAATATCGACATATTTAGCATCACAAAAGTATTACTTTCATATATAAATGAGGGGGCTACAAAAATGCTCAAAGCAGATTCAGCAATGTTTCTAGCTACATAAAACATTCACCCCAGCCATTCTAACATCCGATCCAATCACATAATTACATTGTCATAAGTAATTATCTAATTCAATTATAAAGAACTTCAATTGTTGTCACTTGGATTACTGTCATCAGATGATCTTCTTGCGCCCATGGGTGATAGGGATCCACTAGTTGCATCTCTAGGCTGCAAACAAAATAAAACAATAAGATCTTTTGAATACTAATTATAACTTTGAGTTATTTCTTGAGCAGTACAAATATAACTATAACCCCAGAAACAAGAAAGTGTCAACATGAATAAAGTACAATCGATCCACTAAAGAAGAGCGGAGAAAGAAGATCTTTAGTTTTTTTCTATGAGTATCTCCTGATGCAGATAATATCAGTTGAAAATAAATCACAAGTTTATTTACCGTTGTAGGAGGAGAAGCAAAGAACCCCGCAAATTGCTCTGGTA
>ML298792.1:0-39178 GCA_005239495.1 Nicotiana undulata
GGGGGGGGGGGGGTGATGGAAGAAAGTTTGGGAAATTCTTTTGGGGATTTGAATAGGCATTTAAGGTCGGACTTCGATGATTTTGATATGGGTAGACTCGTGAGTGAATAAGAATTTTAGTTTTGTGATTTTTATCGAATTCCAAGACATAGGCCCGGGGGTCGGGTTTGACCAATTTCAGAATTGTTTATGTAATTCGATTATTTTTGAGTGGGCTTTGTTTCTTTAGCATAAATTGTAATGATATTAATCTGGTTTTTGTTAGATTCGGAGCAATTGGAGGCTGAGTCAAGAGGCCAAACAATCGCGGATTAGGATTTTGGCCGGTTTGAGGTAAGTAACGATCGTAAATCTAGACCTGAGGGTATGAAACCTCGGTATTTCGTATTGTTTTGATAAATGAGGTGGCGCACATGCTAGGTGACGAGCGTGTGGGCGTGCACCGGTAGGGATTGTGACTTGGTCCGTCCCGTAGCATCTATTAAGTCGCGTATTTGATTTGAAATCACATGATATCTCGTATCTTAGAGATTGATTCTATATTTTGGGTTGTACGCCATGTTTGGGGCCTTGTGTCGACCTGTTTGGATCCTCAGGGGTAATTTTTGCCACTATTCTCACACTGTCTTTAATAGAAAATACAATCTCAGTCATGGTTTCAATTTGTTCACTGTTTATTTCTGTTTATCACTCTGATTTTGAATAAAGAAAGATATTTTTGGGTTGAGTCCCCGTGATTTGTAATGAGTTTCCCGAGTGGCTTGTGAGGATGATGAATGAGTGAGGCCGAGAGCCGGATTGTGAGAATAGTGATGGATCGGGCTGCACGTCGCATCATTAAATATATAGATCGGGATGCACGCCGCATCGAGATATTTGATCGGGTTGTACACCGCAGCGATATAGCGTTTGGGCTGTAGGAGACCCTCCGGAGTCTGTACCCCCCCAGTGAGCGCAGTCAACTATTATGGATCAGGATGCACGCCGCATCGGTTACTATATGGACCGGGCTGCACGCCTCAACGGTTATTAGATGGTACAAATTGAGTGAGAGTGCTGAGTGTGAGCATTTACTATCGAGAGTTGAGTCACGAATGACTGAGAGGCTTGCTAGAGAGGTTTTATTTATGCGTGATAATGTGCCCGAGGGGCCTATATGCTATGAAACTACTGTTTTCACTCTTCTTTACACTGAGCCTCTAATAAAAATGTTGAACAAATACTTTATACGAGCTTTTAATTGGAAACTTGGAAATTTTATGAAAAATATTCAGAATGTAGATTTCTGACTTGATGTATTTATTCTACTGATGTTTATCACACGATTTTACATGATTTTAAATGCTCGTCACTGCACTCAAGTCTTTAGTTATAATTGTTACTTACTGAGTTGGCGTACTCATGTTACTCCCTGCACCTTATGTGCAGATTCAGGTACCGGGTTTGAGCGCTAGCTGATTCACTCTCTCTCTCTGGAGCTTGTTCGGGGGTTTTGAGGTAGCTGTTCGGCGTCCGCAACATGCCCTTTTCCCTCCCTATTCTGTCATTTTTACCTATTTCCATACTTATTTGTAGTAATAAAATAGTATTACATTGTATTACTTCTTAGATGCTCATGACGGTCGACTCCAGGGGTTTGGGGTTGTGTTTACACATTTTGGTCATTTTTATTGCTTTGAAATGCTTAAAAGCGGAATTTTAATGAAATATTGGATAACTTATGTATTAAATGGAGATATTTTATGTTGTTCTCGGTAAATTGGCTAGCCTAGTATCACGATAGGCGCCATCGCGGCCAGTTTAGGCTTGGGGTCGTGATAGTTGAGTTGAGATTCTAAAATGAAAAAAGTAAAAGTTTATATATCGGCTTTAAAATTCGGTACAAATTTAGATAGTGGAGAAGCCATTTCGCCATAAGGCCATCTCCAACCTTGCATTATTTTTTGCACCAAATTTATATTTGGTGAAAAATTTAGTGTTTTTTTGCTCCAACCAACACCAAATCTTGCACCATTATAGAGTGTGAATAGTGTTGCACCAAATTTGGCGCAACACTATTCATCAACACCAAATTTGATTTAATATTATTTTATTCATTTTATATTTTTTTGACTTTTAATCTATCATATATTGTGTATATAATTAATTTTTATATTAAGATCTTTATAATTTTAATTTTATATTCTATTTTTTTTATATATTAATTTTTGTATATATTATATTTATATGAAATTATAAGTTAATTTTATTATTATAATTGTATTAAAAAAATATAACCATTATTTAAAATAATTTGGTAATAAATGATTATATAAGTGGTGAATGTGAATTATATGTGATGAATATGGAAAAAGGAAAAAAGAAAGAATTTGTTTGAAGGAAATAAAAAATAAAATTTAAATAGAAGATAATAATATAATATAGAAGAGAGAGAAGAATATGAAAAAGAATATTCTTTTTTATGTAAAATATAATATAATGATTGAAGCAAATTTAATATTGCACCATTTTAATGTGAAATTTAGTATTAAGGTTGAAGATGACCTAAATAAAGTTAATATACATTGCACTATCTTTGCAAGATCTAGATTCTAGTCTATCCATACACAGCCACCTACAATGTAACTAGTATTATACGCTGTCTCAAGCACTTAGAATAGGCCTTGAAAAAGGACTTACTAAATGAGACAGAAGCGATTAATATTGAGAGACGGAATCAGAGTTAAAATTTCTAATTTCAGAATTACTATTTTAAGTTATTAGATTCTGAATTCATAATTTAAATATATTAAATATATTTCTTAAAATAAATATAAAGTTTTGACCAAAATTACTGGGTTTGGCCGAGCTCGTGCCTCAATCCCCACCCTGCTAATATTGACCATCCATTATTTGGTACCCTTTTCTTTTCGCTAAGTATACCTTTTTTCCATTTTGACTAGTTTCATTGAATAAACTGGAGCATCAATGCATCATTTTGTATACATGTTAAATGCTAAGTACATCAAATCCCAAAGAATAATAATAATAATAATAATAATAATAATAATAATAATAATAGTAAGAACAAAACTTGCATTATTCAACATTCTGCCTTCTTCCAAATCAAATTGCTGAAACTTTTCTAGTCATAAAATGAATCTGAAAATTTCCTTAAACTGAGGGACTGCTTTTACACTAGAAGCAAACACTTACTAATAATATTGAGAGGAGCCTTTGCTGGCAATATTGTTGTCACATGACCAGGAGGTCACGGGTTCGAGTCATGGGAACAACCTCTTGCAAAAATGCAGGGTAAGTGCGTATAACAGACCATTGTGATCCGGCCCTTATCCGGACCCCGCGCATAGCAATAGCTTAGTGCGCCAGACTGACCTTATTAACGATTCTAGAGATATGATTTTTGTGCCCTTCAAAGCAAGCCTTGCTCCTCTAATTAAAATATATCATTCCCTTGAAAGATCTGCACATATATTTTCTTTTATCTTTTATAACATTAAAAAAAGAAAAAAGTGATTTATTGGATAATTTAAAAAATTATCAGGACAAACAAAGCTATTGTAGAAAGATTTGCCGGTGTAAACAATCTTTCAAGTAGTGGGATATATTTGGTCCGAAATCTAAAAGAAGATACAAAGAAAGATTATACAAAAGCAAGTAGAAAAAAGAGAAAAAATGTGTAGATATTCAAATTTAGCACCTCTCAACAAAAACTCGTTGAGGAAAATGTATAAATTATATTGTCTAAAATGAATCCAATGGTAATAGCATATTTCGATAACCTCAACAATGACCAACAACACAAGTCAATATCTTTCAACCCAAGAAGCCATGTACACACTAAATGTAATTATGTATCACATTACAAACCAAATGTCATAGTAGACAAAATGAGACAAGACCTTCAAATCTGAACAATTGTAACAAACACAGCCAACTGGCTCCAAAACCAACGTGAAGTATCATCACTTGCTTATGCACTATCATCCGGTGTCTTGGGTTCCTCTCTTGGTTTCAAAGACGCTGAAGGCGATGGAGCACCATCTTGACCCATTTCAGCTCTCAAATCGTTGATGCTTTGTTCAAGTTCATCGATCCGGTTTCCCATCTCGTCAAGTGCAGCCTTGTCAAGGACTAAACATACTTTGTTCAAGCTTGATCTAATAAAACTATAAAAGAGAGGTAGATGCCCTATACAATATAAAGACGTATTTGGAACAGTTTGATATGCAAACCATCCAATATGAGAACTCTCACCAGTATGAAAGAGGATTGGAAGCAAGAGCGACATACTAAAAAGCTGTAGTTGATGACAGTAATAGAACCCCTTTTAAATTTTTCTAAGAGACTAAAGAAGGTTAGATTGTGTTGACGGATTACCAGAACCCCTACCCCTACCAACCTAAAAAGTTGAAAGACAGCAAGCTGGAAACCATGAGCCACTCAAGAGCCTAAGAACCAAGAAGGCAGTTAACACATTCTTGAATTCACAGTTCTATGTAATGCTATACATAACTAAATGCATTTTAGATGACACTAACGTAAGCAACAAGTGGATCAGATAGGGAACATCAAATTTGAAAAGGATATTTTTCGAGATGATTGATTCAGACATTGTCTGAAATCTGGTTTGCTGCAAAGAGAAAATATCAGTTGGATAACTCTAATTGATACATGTCAAGAATCCAAGGGGTTGCAGAGTGACCGGACTCACCATTTGCTGAAGAAGATTCTGGACCTGGAAAAGAAGGAAGGACGGTAGTAAGAGTTAGATAGCATAAATGCATGCTCTCATTTCTGTCAAATGATTTGCTAGTGAAAGCTATCAGAGACCAAAAAAAGGGGCAGCGATACCAAATATGTTATATGTCAAGTGCACAACACTGATCCAAATGGCATGGTATTAGCATCATGATAAAGCCATATTTATGAATAAAGCTAGCTCTTTAAAGGGCCAAGGTTGTATGTTAAGAGTTTTAATTTGATTATGAAAAAAGAAAGTAACTTTTGATTCCAAATTCCAAGTAATCACGCTTGATAACTCAGTGGTGAACAGATTGAAATGATTAGAAATTTTAGAGATTGTTAGCAAGCTAAGCGCAGGAGAGTGAGCCTTAAGCTAATCAATTAAAGAAATTAGAGTTGTCTTTGCCAGAAAACTTACAAACACAGTCATATCAGCAGTGCTTTGCTTTGAATTATCTCCATCATGCCCATCCTGCCAGAAAATTGTGATAGTTACGTTTAGAAGAGTGCCAATACGGCAGCTCAGACACAGAAGAACATGCATTTGAATAAAACATACTACTGATTGAGACCGCGGGGGGGGAGGAGAGGGGGAGGAGAGGGTCTAGATGAATTAATCAAATGGCCCGATCTCTATTTCCACATGGACTACTTTCAGCAAGAAAAAGATTTGGAAATATTCGAATTGAATAATCTATAACTGCCCTCCCCCATGTACACTGCAAAGTCAAGGACTAACATGAAAACTGATTCACTTAAGAGCCTGAATTAAAGTTCCCACGATGAAAGATGATATTGTTGACAATAGTAGTACTAGGAAAGTTTCATAAGAGATTTCTGAATTAGAACACATTGTGAAGTGTAAAGAAAGCTGTTCTAATTTTCTTGGACTGTTTTAAAAATCTAAGTACTTCTAGTATTTTAGAAAGCTTTACAATGTCACTGGCAACTTTTCCAAACATGTTTAGGGTCTCAACTCTATTAAACTAAATGCCCTAAACAGCATTGAACAAATATATTTATCTTGAATTGCTAAGTTTAATTCATCAAGGCAACTGATTGGATATCACAAATTAAGTGTCTCAAAGAGTTCGTGACAATAATCCTTTTCCAAGTATTCAAAACGTGGGATTTTAATTGAAATTATAACCATCAACTAAAAAGAAAGCTAAGCAAAGAAATAATCAGTAACAAGATATACACAGTAACAGAGTACATGGTAGCCTCGGGACAACCAACACATGACAAGAAAGCTGCAACATATGCAGGTTCCCAAAATGAACGCAAGTACCATATTTCTGACCTCATTAAGAACAAGGTGATGCAGCATGCACCTCAGTAAACCTTTTCACACACTTCTAACAGCAATCTATACACTTAATTCATACATTATACAGAAGTGGTAGAAAATTTTCATTTATAAAAACAAAGTAGTGTCAGCACGACACTATAGAGTCTACTAACTTCAGAGGCGGATGCAGCAAACGGCTCATCTAAACCCAATACTTTAGGCGCGGAGCATAAACTTATGAGTAAAAGTTATCCAATTTTTGCAACAAATGGCAGTTCCGAACCCATAATTTTTTTAAATACAAATAAGCTCAATGCTAAACACGTTAAAGGTTGAACGCATCGAGTTATTTCCTAGATCCGCCTCTGCTAACCACCAATGGTTGAGGTGGGATGGATAAGATCCCTCCACCCTTAACCAGATGTCCCGGATTCGAGCACCTTGAGAACTTTAAAGATTTGCGCTTCAGTGATCGGTATTATTAAGTGCAAAATCTAGAGCACCTTGAAAGAGCCTCTAATTTGTCTTGTAATTGAAAATATTGCAAATAGAACAATATGGGTATAAACAATTCGCGTAGCCAGTCTCAACTTTGGGAGCCCTAATTGTTTCTGTTAGTTAATTTATTGTGCTCACTCAAGTCAATAATCACAAATTTGCTTCAACTCCTTTAGCTAAAGAAAACAAAATACAACAAAAGAAATGACATTTTTAATGAAAAGAGGAAATTTTACGGTTTTAAAATTTTAATCTTCATAATTGCTAAAATTTCAGCTCGATTAAATCAAATCTCCGAAACAACTACAGCAATTCCGTTAATAATATTCATTCCTATTACAAAAAAATAAATCACAAAGCAAACAGAAACGGAGTCAATATAAACCCTAAATCTGAAAGCAAAAAAGGTGCAAAAAGGTAACATATTTTTTTTTTTTGGATTACTTCATTGCATGTAGAAAAAAAACCTGAAAATTAGAATTGATAGAGAAAATGAGCTTACCATTTTGTTCAGAATTCGATTGTAGCGCCACGAGACAGACAGGAATTGGGATACCAAAAATGGTGAAATTTGGGAGGCTTAAAAAGAAAGATAATTTGAATTTGAAATGACCAAAAATGGGTGCTTTTGCAGTGACCCGACCCGACACTGGGCAATAAAGCAAAGTAAAATTCACTTATTTTTGACCTTTTGAATCAATAATAATTAGATTTCAATTATCGAGTTTCATTTCAACTATTAAAAACATGAAATGTGTTTTTCTTTTCTTATGCTTTTGTCACTATTTATGGACAATTAGTACTCTCAGAAGATTATTCATTCAGTACTCTATTTAAGTTTATCTACAAGCAGCTGATGCAGGCAGGTTGCAAGCAACTCAATGAAATGATTTACAATAACTTCTTATTAAACAGGCAGGTTGCAAACATCTCATACAGGCAGCTTACAAGCAGTTGAAGAAAAGCATCGCAGCTGTTTCCTTTCTTCTATAAATAGAGGAGTTTTCAGTTCATTATATACATGAATTTGAAAATTGAATAAGACATCAATCACTCTCTATATACTTGTCTTTAATTTCTTTACTATAAAGTCGTTATTTTATAACAGGAATTATATTATTAGCCGTTTTACAAAAATAATACAACAACAATAACAACTCAATAGTAATCCCACTAGTGGGGTCAGTGGAGTGTGGTGTACTCAGACCTTACCACTATCCCAGAGGCCGGAGGAGTGGAGCGGTTGTTTTGGGGAGACCCTCGGCTCAAAGACAAATGATCCGTGACAACAAACGAAATAAGACAAATAATATCAGCACTGTAAGACAACAATAAGTAGAAGAACGATAATAATGATAATAATAACAAAAAATAGTGTGATGAAACAAAAATCACTAGCATCCCTAGACAAAACACTATCAGACTAGTCGGAACAATGAGGAAAAACGCTCAACTGCCCCCTAACCTACGACTAATACTCAACCTCCACACCTCCATATCCAGGTCCATGTCTTTGAAAATCTGAAGTTGCGCATGTCCTACTTGATCACCTCATCCCAATACTTCTTAGCCCGCCATCTACCTCTTCTCGTACATGCTATGCTCCTCCTCCGCACGTGCCCAAATCATTTAAGCATCACCTCCCGCATCTTGTCGTCCATGGGAGCCATGCTCACCCTCTCCCGAATATCTTCATCCCTAATCTCATTCAGCATAGTGTGTCTGCACATCCATCTCAAAATCCTCATTTCGGCTACTTTCATAAATGGATATGAGAATTCTTGACCGACCAACACCTAGCCTCATACAACATGGCCGGTCTAACCAGCGCTCTATAAAACTTACCTTTAAGTTTCAGTGGCACCTTCTTGTCACATAAGGCTCCAGACGCTAACCTCTATTTCATCCATCCCACCCCGTTACATTGCGTGACATCCCTTCGATCTCCCCATCTCCCTAGATAATTGACCCTAGACACTTGAACTCTCTCTCTTAGGGATGACTTGTGTGTCAAGTCTCACCTCCGTTCTACAAAAATTAAAACATATATATATATATATATATATATATATATATATATAGAGAGAGAGAGAGAGAGAGAGAGAGAGAAAGAGAGAGAGAGAGAGAGATTTTTATTAGTATATGTAATTAGTTTCGATTGCTAATTTTATATTTTGTCCTTTTTAAACTCCTAATAATAAGGAGGTAGAAAAAATAGTCTTGTAATTAATTATCCTTAATTATTTTTACTACCTCTTAGTATATTCCGATAAATAATCTATATACTATACTAAAAGCACGAGCGCCTTTAGCGAAATATCGTTTACCTTTTCTACCCTTTAAAAATAAAGCTAACGCCGGATAAAATAGTCATTTGATTGATTTCTAATATCATTTAATTAATTCCCTAACATTAGGAGTTTGTATAATAAATTTTTTCTTATTTGAATTGTATTAAATATTCTGACAATTAAAACTTTAAAATCATTAAATTTTATCTTATATGAATTTTACATTTAAATTATATATAAGTAATAATTAAAATAAATAAAGGAGGTAAGAACATTAAATCAAGAGGAAGTACGTTTGGCTTTGGATAATGGAAGTTTCTTTAAATTTCTTTAAAACTTGTATATGTTCCGATTTTTTGAAACTTTTCTATATTAGAATATTTAAAAATATACAAAAAACTATTCCACTATATATATATATATATATATGTTAAATTTCAACGCTTTTTAAATTAGTAATTACAATTATTTGGAATATTGAGCATAAATTAATAACAAACTCCAAAATTATCAATTATTCCAACAAGATAATTTATGAGATCTCTTAAATTCTCTAGATAGTATTAAATATAGTTGAATATAATCGAGTTTCTTAACTATAATTATGTCTTTTAAAAGGGTATTTTAATTGTAGACTTTATTTATGATATAAAGTGATTCTTAAACTTTTGAAATTTACAAAGAATTATTATTTTTATTTTCCGGTGCATGATTTTTCACCTAATCGACTTTTTACTACTTGAAAAAATTGTTATCGAATAAAAATAAAATTGCAATTAAATACTTAAAATTTGGTATGAGCTACCTAATTAGTATTATTTAAATACTAATCTCACTCAAAAAATGATACTTTCAAACTAAATACACACTTCCCGTTTTAACTTCAGTAATTCTTTGAAATGTATTTTAAGGTGAATTATTTGAACGGTAATGAGTATTTTCGTGGAGCAGTTTCATTTTTTATTAGTTATATACGACCAACATTCATTATTTTCAAGAATTTATATTTTTATTTTATATCTCAAATATAAATTTTAAATAATTTTTTTATTGAGTTACGTACACGCGCGTACACTAAGACTAGAAAATAAAAAAACAAGAAGAAGAAGAAAGAAAAGATTGCGGCGCCATAAACACACGGTCGAAACTAATTACATATACTAATAAAAAATCTATATAAATATATATTATATTCTATGGATATTATTTTATAGAATGACTAATAATATAATTTCTTCAAAAAGATCTACTTTTATATAATCCTTTACAAGGACCTTGGGCTATGAACTACTTGCCAACTTGTTTGGATGGTTGTTACCCCTAATATTGTATCGTATTGTTACTTTAAATACGATGTTTGTTTTGATTGATACTTAATTTTATTGCATCGTATCGTTAAATCCGTCCTTACATAACAACAAAATGCGTCACTTTATGTAACGACCCATTTGGTGTGGTCGCGTCATTACCTTGTATTTTTCTCTCAATCTCACCCTTCATTATTATTAAATTATTTTATTTTATCATTTACCAACATTTTTATATAATAATTCTACCCTTTATCATATTTTTTCTTAATAATATTGTAACTTTATTCTTCACATTGATGGTGCGTGACATCATAAAACGATGACGAACTACACAATCTATCCAAACATAGTATTTATCAAACGATATAGTACAATACAATACGATATATTATGAAACGATACGTAACAACTAGGAGTAGCAAACGGGCGGGTCAGGTCGAATATTGTTCGGGTCGAAACAGGTAATGGAAAACGGATAAATTATCCGACCCAACCCATATTTAACACGGGTAATAAACAAATTAACCGGCGGATAAAATGAGTAACCATATTATCCATTCATGAGTCATGACTTCACATTAGTCTCAAGCTCTAACATGAATTTGCTGCCCCTTGCAACAGAAGAACATTACTGAAATAATTTTTCAATAATTGTATTATTCATATTTTACCCATTGTCATTTTTTTAATGGATAATACGTGTAATTATTCATATTGGACCCGATTTTGAAAAGATAATTATCCAATTAGGTAGATAACTATTATTTTTAACCATCTTGCCAGGTCTAGTAACAACCGTCCAAACAAGTCGTTAAGAACTTATTTGGGCACAATATTAATGTTAAGATTTTTTTCTAATCCTAAATTTTACTCGTTTTATTGGGCTAAAGCCGAGTGCATTTATTATCTTGCTTGAAAAGTGTTTAATTTATTTCATTTTAATGCTTATAAATATTTGACTGAGATAGAAAAAAAGTAGTCGTGTATTAATTATCCTTAATTATATGTTTTTACTACATCTTAGTATAATCCTATAAATATAATAAATTAAAAAAAAAAAAACAACAACAACAAGAAGAAAGAAAGAAAAGATTGCGGCGCCATAAACACACTCCCTCTCAGTCCGACACCACCTTCATTCTCCACTCAAAACCCTAACTTCGATTTCATATGCTAATTTCTATTAATTCTTCGTAATTGTTTTTAAAATATCTTTCTCATAAGTTTGTATTAATGGAGCAAAAACAGAAAGAGCAGAATTTTTTAGTTTCATCTGCATCAATGGTTTTACGTTCTTCGTATTCTATAGTTTTGGACACCTGTTCGGTTTTTTGTCGGTTCACTTTACAGTCCGGTTCACCTGAGCTTCGATTTGGTCATGGCTCAAATGACGTCATTGTGGTTAATCTTCATTCTGCCCAGGCAAGTTTTTATATATTTTGTATGTATAATTCATTTTTGTTCATTTATGAATATTGAGGATTTAGACAAAAACTAATTTTTGTTAGAAACTACGTAAAAACTATAAATTACAAAATTTCTTAATTTCTTATAGATAAATTTACTGTATGTTTTAGAAACTCCATAAAATACTATGAAGAACAAAACATTTAAATGTTAAAAACGCCATTTGAATCAACAAATCATGTTTACTCCATCCGTCACAATTTATGTGATGCAATTTGACAACTGGGCATGTAATTAAGAAAGGAAGAAACTTTTTTTTTTTTTTTGGAACGTGTGGTCTAAAACAAGTAAGTCAGTGATATTTGTGTTGTTATAAATCATCTTATTAAGGGTAATAGAAATTTTAAAATTAAATTTAAATATAAAAAGTAAAGAGTATCACGTTAATTGGGACGAGGGGAGTAATTTTTTAAAACTAGTAAAAATACTATAACTCATAAATTTCATTTAGATAAATCTACTATATATTTGGAAACTACGTTAATATACTATAAAGAACAAAACTTTAAAAGTTGAAAAAGCCATTTGAATGACCAAACCATGTTAATGTTATATTTGAGATGGATGGGAAGTATGAAGTAATAATAATGATGGTGATCTTTTGGCTCACATTTTCTGCATTTTCTTATACATGAATAACCTTATTGAATTAGTTAAAGTTGTGGTGGGGCTTTCACATTTTGTACATTTTCTCTCACGTTTTCTAGTCAGTAAGCAACAGTCAAACAGACTGACCAGTGGTTTTTAGCAGAGAAGTGCAGAAAATGGAGAATAAAACTGAAAACGTGATAATTTTAACTGATGCATGCTCGTTAGGATTTATCTTTAGCTATGTGTTTGAGGGGCATTATCTTAGCCTCGGTTCTTCTTTCATTTTTCCAGTTATTCAAGCTAGGCCCTGCTGATTCTCTATGTATATCTGAAGCTTCTGAAGCCAATAAAGAGGTATGATATATAGAGCATAAGGTCGTATTGTATTGTGATACTGGACCGGTTAGTTGTTTTTTACCTGCAAATAAATTTAGAATACTGTTCAGTCCGGCAAGGATTTCTAGAGATGTTGTGATGTTGCGGTACCTTTTGTCGATGATGATTTTTCTAGTGAATGTTATACCATCAATGGAATCAACGGACTATTAGGAATGCTTCCACTTCATTTGATTTTGATTAGAATAAAATCTAATTATTAACTACCATAATTGCAGTAGCATTAAAAGATTATCTATTGGAATATGCTGCCTGTACGAGTCTCAAGCTCATATATTTGTTTGTAGATGACCAAGCACTACGCTGCAAACTGCACAATGCTGAAAACATGTAATACTGCAAACTTGTGTTCGACGTATTATTAATTTAACATGTTGCATTAGGATTACACAGTTATGTATGTGTAAAATATGTGTGTTTGTCAATTGGTATACATCACTTATCTTGTCCTGGAAAATAAGTAAAATATACTTATTTTAAATTTCGATTGGAATATGTTTGTGAAATTTGATGTTGTCATATTAATGTTTTGCATTAACTTTGGTCTTTTGAACCAGATACCATATTCAAGGGGAATCTCCATTCAATTTAGAACCGAGGAGGAAAGTAGGGCCTTCCATTGTGCATTTGAGCAATGGAAGAAGGAAGTGGTTGTTCAAGGTCTGTTTTGATGTATGTCTGCAATTGCTCTGTAACAAGTTTCCATGCTACCTTGTGGAGTAGCCACGTTCTCCTTTCCAACAACTGCTGCAGCTTTTCATGTTTGTTCAAGATTTATTTGATTCTTTGCAGTTGCCTAGATATTGTTGTTACTGAGATGCTAGTCTCATGATTCTGTGTGGTGAAATAACACTTGTTTTTTGTAGCATTCTCTACGTGACATTTACTTAGATATCAAATTGTGAATGTTTGAAGTGTTGTGGAAAGAATCTTTACTTTTACTGGACTTTGTTTATGGCTTCTTTTTTTCGGATTGATAAAAGTGTTCTATTAAAGTGCAGCAAAGTGCTATTAATCCATTGTCAGTGTTGAGATGGAAGCATAGTTATTGAATTAGTTAAATTAGATAGTTACTTTCTTAACATGTCCCGAGGTATTAAGAGCATTATAATCTGCCAAGTGTTATCAACACTTGATTGGTTATTGTCATCTATTCTACTATGGGTTGCCTTGGATTACTAATTGCTTTGTTGAGTTTTTCTAAAGCACTTGCTTTTATTCCCCACAAAAACTACAGTTTAGATAGTTGACTTCCTAATAAGAAAAGGCTGGTTTTAGATATTTGATTATGTTTATCTTACCAAAAAAGGCAAAAGAAGATATCGACTAGTTTAGCTTAATATAGGTATACAAAGTCAATATGAAGGTTCAAAAATGTCTTGCTGAGATTCTCCATATATGTTCTCCATTTACTATATAATTAATGATTTTTCTTTCTTTAGCTCGTGTAAATAAAAAGGGCACTGCTCTTACTGCAATAAGAAAGTAATATGGTTCCTTCCCTGTACCATCTCGGTATCTTATTAATATAATTTGACCTTATCAAAACAAAAAGAAAAGTAATATAGTTCCTGTCAAAAACTTAGGAATGTTTCACCATGACATGCTACTTCCCCATTTTTGATGAATTGATTACGTAAGATCAATGCATTTAAGGACATCTATAGTACTGCTCTACTCAGTGAAGCTAACTGTAATTACTTAATGAAAAAGAATCTGCGATGTAACTGCTTTTCAATCTCTTAAGATATTAAACTTTTGTTTCTTACACCACAAGTGGGCTAATGAAATTTTTGATATAAGAATAAATAATGCTGACTTGTGTAAATGTAACTTGTTCTTGTCTTTCTTTCAGAATGTCCTTTGACAAATGGAGCAGTATCAACTTCGAAAAGCAAATTTGATGACAAAATAGAGTCATCTTCTGCCAAAATGTACTTTCACTACTATGGGCAGCTATTGCATCAGCAGAATATGTTGCAGGATTTTGTAAGGACAGGTAGTATCCTGAACTTTAATATTTTCTATGTTTTTCCTCTGGTCGTGACCTGGGAATTTCTTTATAGAGGTTCATAGTGTGTCATGAGATGATGTCCTCCCTTTTGTTGCTCCTAGAATATTACTGAACTCTTCCCTTTTTGCATGTCTAAGGGATCATACAGCTAAATCCCACTATGGAGAGTTTGACTTGGCTAGTATGAAAACTTGCAGGAACCTATTATTCTGCTGTAATTGAGAACCGTGCTGATTTTCTTGGTCGCATAGTGGTTGATGTTGGTGCTGGTAGTGGCATTTTGTCATTATTTGCTGCTCAGGTGATCTGTTTGTACCAATGCATCTTGCGTATTTCGATAAATGATATCAACCATGGCACAGCCAGTTATGCTGATATCTCTACTCTATATCTTTTCTTTTTCCCACCTCTCTACCCCCAAAAATCCTCATAGGCTGGTGCGAAGCATGTTTATGCCATAGAGGCTTCTGAAATGGCTGAATATGCAAGAAAACTTATTGCTGGAAATCCATCACTGAATGAAAGAATTACAGTAAGTGTTCTTTTACTTGTTTAAGCTGATCCCTCTTAGTATGGTATTGAGGTGCTGTTTATGGATTGATTGTTCTTTTGTCTTTTCGGTGTCTTTTCCAATGCTATCCGACATATTCATATAGTATCTTGGTAGTGCTTCTTATGCTTTTTTGTAATGTTTCATCCATGGATGTTTAGGTAATCAAAGGAAAGGTTGAAGATGTAGAGCTACCTGAGAAAGCTGATATTTTGATCTCTGAGCCAATGGGTGAGCTTGTCTAGTTAGTCTCATTTTTAATTCATTATATATCATGTTAACTTCTAAGATGGAGCATTGTGTATACTTTGGTCGTGCTGCAAGTTTGTTAGAACTTTAGGTTATTCCTCTGGATTGACGGCTAAGTTCTTCATGAAACATCACTATAACCATATCAGTGTTAATTATTTGCAAAACGAGTAAAGATAAGCTCGCTGTTAGAGTATGTTTCAAGAACCTATACTATTAAAGACGGAGAGTATATGAAAGATTAAAACAATGGCAACATCTGATCTGATGAATGCTTGTGCAATCTATAGACCAAACAAAAATGAAGAGAAGATCCATTTTTCCTATGTGCTAGGAACAATTCCGATTGTCTATAAAAGCTGAGAGCATTAAACACAAATATACATGTCCAGTAGCCAATACACATCCTAAAAACTAACTTTCATACATACTACAAGTTG
The DNA here is from genome assembly GCA_005239495.1 of Nicotiana undulata. NCBI lineage: Eukaryota > Viridiplantae > Streptophyta > Magnoliopsida > Solanales > Solanaceae > Nicotiana > Nicotiana undulata. The sequence continues at coordinate 15,844 of ML298792.1, forward strand.
AGTTGCATTTAAAATTGTATTGCCTGATTGTCCACTATTTTCCTTATAGGGTGTAGAATTCCTAGTATTCAGCATTTGCTATATTTGGTTTCATATTGTAGAATCAGAAGTCCTATTTTACTACAGATAGCTGCAGCTTTTGCCAGAAACTTCATTCTTAGATGCATCAATCATGAAAGTTTTTTTTTTCTTTTGTAATATTTGCATCTGCATCTTATAGCTAAATAAAACAATAGGGTTCTTTTGGCCTTTAAAAATGAGCACTTCTTTTGTAAGTCCAAGAAATAATATTCTGTTATTTTCTTTCAATTTCAATTCTGGTTTTCATTTTAGTTATCTGAACATCATAATTTTGGTTCTGTCACTTATCTCCGTCTTTTTTCCTTATAATGAAATGGGAGGTCAAAGTTATAGAGGACTTCAGGAGAGGCTGCCTTGTTCATTACGAGTCAAATGCAGTCCAACATTTTGCAAAAAGAAAGCTGGGTGTGTGTGTAGGTGGAGACAGTGTTATCAAAGACAAAAAGCTCTAAAAAGTGATGTAGGTCTATTAGGGTCTTAAACGCAAAGCACACTTAAAGTGTGGGCTTTAGTAAAAAAAGGCGTGACTATAGGAAAAAATAAAATATGTATGTTATTCAAGAACAAAGTAACCAATTCATTTATAATGTTTTCCTTTACACCTAATACATTTATTTTCTGATTATATTTGTTGTTTAGTGCCACTTGATTCCCAATACAACTCATGGGCAATAAGCGCATGTCTTAGTGCCTTGCCTTACACTGAATCGCAGCTTAAGAGAAACGCCCTCCTTGAGCTTTTCTAAGCTTAAGCGCGCCTTAAATGAGCCTTTGGCAACGCTGGGCGGAGAAGAAGAAAAGAAGGGCTATCATCTATTTAACTGGACATTCTTGCTTTGCTTGTGATATGAATTTTGTTGAGTTCTCTTTTCAGTTCAAGCAAAAAATAGGATTGTAATCTTCCAAAATATGGTAGAACGTGTTAATCCAGAATAACCAGAATGCAATGAATAAAATATCAAAAGAGACATGCTTCAACCTGCTGAGTGTGTGACACAGTGCTTATAACTTACAGGTACTTTGTTAGTTAATGAAAGAATGTTGGAGTCCTATGTGATTGCAAGAGACCGATTTCTTGTTCAAAATGGAAAAATGTTTCCTGGTGTCGGAAGGTAATTTTATTTCTTGTCAGCACATTGAGCCTTGCCTTGTCAAATCAATGATGATATCTGCAATTTTCTTGTAAGGTTTTGTTCTCATAATCATTTCGCGCAACTGTTCTTTTTTTTTAATCCCTTCAAAGTCTCTGTCATGCCAAATAGTTTGAAGCTAATATTCTTCATTAAATTGTTATTTTACTGTCTTATCTTTCTGGCATATTGAGTGTGCTGCTAATTTAGAAATGAAACGTGAAATTAATATTAGTGGTAGATATAATATCTCAAGTTTTGCTTGTGGGTTGCATTGGTAATGATATTTGCTTCATCTTGAGTAGCAACTTGTTCCTTAAATGGATTAGTTTAGGAGATTGGAGTATGTTGATATAACTAATTGACCCACAGTTTCAACTATCCGCTCTAGTTTTGTTTTCTCAGGGTATTATATGAACTTTCAAGCTTATTTCTCAGTCTCGTCTGGTGTGTGTATATGTTGGCTGCCAGTTCCCCCTTTTTTTTTCTCTAAAGATCTCCTTTCCCCTTTTGCACATGTTTGCCTGATTACTCATAGCATTTGGGCTGAATCTAATGCATATTTCCTACCTTTCTTTAATGGTTGCATTTACATATTTCTGCACGAATTCCATCAAGCGTCTTAGCGTGCATTATATAAACCAGCATGTAACCGTTTTATTATTTTCCTTCATTTGTTTCGTCTGGGATATGTTGTTATCAGCATTTTTAGCTTATGTTTCCTTTTACTCTTGTAGAATACACATGGCGCCATTTAGTGACGAATATTTGTATATGGAAATAGCAAACAAGGTACACACTGGATCATATCACCTTTTTTCTTGATCTTGGAGTAGTTCTGTTCTAAAAATTTCTCCTTTCTTCTCTGGATGCCCTTCATGTTTCCCTCCTCCAACCAAGAGAAGAGAGGAAAGAAAACCGTAGCTCCTTCTCTTCAGGGACGGAAGATTGACGAATACTATGTGTTTTTCCATATTAAGTGTTTTGATTGATTTAAGAGGTTTGTTGAGGCGTAGTAGTAGTTGTTGAGGTGGATAGTAGGCGTAGTGTGACAAATAGAACTTTTGGTATTCAAGCTCCAACATCACCGTAGCTGTCTATTAAATCTTCATTTTCTTTCCTTTTTCTTTTTAACAAGCTTTAACGATTCAGGAAAAGTTTATTGGCAAAACTCTCATTGTCCAAAACCATTATCCAATTACTACTAGCATTTACGCTAGCTTCTACAAATGTCTGATGGTCTGTACTTTGGCTTTCTTTTGCTTTTATACGCTTTATTTCTTCCTTTTGGATTATATGATTTAGTTACCATTGTTTTCGTTATCTTTGACAAGGTCTTGATATTAATTTTATTCCTTGTCATCCAGGCGACCTTTTGGCAGCAACAAAACTACTTTGGGGTTGATTTGACACCTTTGCACGGATCTGCTTACCAAGGATACTTTTCTCAGGTCAATATCCTATAGATTGGAAACTTTTGACTTGAACTGGCTTTGAATACTTCACTTTGACTTGGCAGCATTTTTAGGGCTTTCTTAAATGTTTTGTTTTCCTGCTGTATGGAATTCTCTTATTGATTAGTTACTTGTACTTCTAAATGTGCAATCTATGCTAGAATATCCAATTTGTATTATGGAATTTTCAGAAATAGGGGTGTCTCAGAAGTGTCACTTTTGTTTTGACTTCCATGTATCTAGACTATCCCTACACGTACTTGGTGGTCAGTTTGGAAGGAGAAAAACTGTAGTCTTTACATGTCTTGAGGGTAAAAAACAAGTCTGGATTACACAAGTTATACTTATCAAAGAAAAGAATAGAAAAGGAAATTAAAAAACATTCGTCTGGAATATCTCCACATATTAATGGTCACTGCATTACTTGCTTAGGTGCTGAAAAGGGAGGGGGGGTCCATATTTGTTTTGAAAGCTTGCGCCAGTGTTAAATCCATCCGTTCGTCTTTTGGCATGTATGAGGGCACTGTATTTTGTAATGGCTTTTCAGATATTTTCTTGGGTTTTAGAAACTCCCAAAAATGCTCCTTGAAAGTTCATTATACTGACACATATTATGTATGCTTTTTTTCCCCCTCCTCTTGAGTGTGTGGAGGCTTGGGCTTATTCAAAGTCAATGTTTTAAGAAGAAACTATTTTGATTGGCTGTGTTAATCATCTAAAAGTTTATTTATTATAGAGGGAAATTAAAAGATGCCCCTTCACGTGAGGGATAGATTCGCTCTCACTCTCTCGTCAAGCATGTGAAAATGTTTTTTGTTGATGTGTAGATGTGATACCAAACTCAAGACCTCTACCCGATTTAACACCATGTTAAATTGCTTCAAATGCCTCATCAAGAAGTTTAAGTTATTGGAGAGGGGACATTTCTATTTGTTTTTTAATGTCTGCAACATTTTCTAATGGGAAGTTGATTGAAGGAACTTGAAAGATCCAGATGCTATAAAGTATGCTAGGTTACTAGTTTGATCAAGGGAATAGTCATACCAAATCTAACTTAACACTTAAAATGTGTCTAACCAATCAATATGCCACATAAGACATAAGAAAAAAGCGTTAATCAGGGGTATTATCTTAGTTCAATATGAATATATGGTAGGAGGGGCTACTTGTTTTTTTCTGTCGAAGATATTGAACTGGTGAATGAATCAATTGGTTTCTTATTCAAATGCAATAAACCAGCTACTTTTAAGTTAATAATTTGGCTTCTAAGATGCAATAGATGTAATTTATTCAGGAAAAACATGTAATAGATGTACTTATTAGCCGAAGATTGTGTATTTGTGATTTAAAGTCAAAGCTTAAATATTAGATAAAGTTTTGGTTGAGGTATGCATGCTTCTGACTCATACTCTTTTTCCATTTTCTTTGGATATTCTTGTCCTTTGCAGCCAGTTGTTGATGCTTTTGATCCTAGGTTATTGGTAGCTCCTGCAGTGTCGCATGTGATAAACTTCAATTCCGTAAAGGTATTATCAATCAACATTTTATTCTGTATGACGTGCAAAGAAGTGATGATGCATTCTGAATTCTGAGTAGGCATACTATTCCTTTTCTTTCCTTCTAATACAGGAAAAGCACTATTAGATAAAGTATGGCAATGTTTGAATAAGAAAACAATTTACTGACTCGGGGTCACTTGGTTAAAATTTAAAAGAAATGAACTGGGAGGAACTATACAGATACTGTTTCCTAATGCGTAGTTCTGACTAAAAATGCACTGCAGGTTACGTCTTTATCTGTCCATGGGTTATTTTAAAAAGATCTTTAAAGTAACAGATACACTTTTTGTTCTTTATATGAAAATTGAATAAAGGCTTCACAGAGATTCAATTTCAGGGTTCAAGATAGTGAAATTAACATTTGATGGATAATCATGAAAAGAAATAAACTTAACATAAACACAAGGTAGCGGTAACTTTTTGGTGTAAAGTATGCTTTTCCAAATCTACTACTGATATGCTTTCCATTTATATTTATTCTTTATGATATTCTTGAAGTGAACAAAAAATGTATTTACCATGTAGTGGGAGGTGTTAATTAACGGAAGATTTAGCTGAAGTGATATTGCTCTTTTAACTGAGAGTTATCAGATTTGTTGGATAAGTAACACAGATTGTGGGCATTAAACTCTATCCAGAAGTTGTTGAAACATGATCTTTCCCGCATCTATATTACAGGAAGAAGATTTATATGAAATTGACATCCCATTGAGATTTCTCTCTTCTGTTAGCACTAGAATTCATGGGCTGGCTTGCTGGTTTGATGTACTTTTTAATGGAAGGTAAACTTTTTCATCCCCTTGGTTCTGGCACTTGGTCTTTTTACTTTTGCTGCTAAATCATTTCCTCTTTCTGCAGCACTGTGCAAAGGTGGCTGACCACTGCTCCGGGTGCAGCAACAACTCATTGGTATCAGCTTCGGTGTGTGTTACCACAACCACTTTATGTCATGCCGGGACAGGAGATAACTGGTCGGCTTCGCCTAGTTGCCCATAAGGCACAAAGTTATACCATTTATTTAACATTGTCAGGTAGGTCTTTATTATGGTTATTTGCAACATGTCCATCATCTTTGGTTATCTCTAACTCCTATCCAGTCAAAATTTGCTGACGTTTCTTCAAGAATCTAACATGTCATTAATTTGAATAGCTCTTGTTGGAGATATGCTCCAAACGTCATCTGTTAAACTTGATCTGAAGGAACCGTATTACCGGATGTCCCAGCCCCAGGCATATTCATCAGCACAAGATCAACAACCTAATCAGCTATTACAAACACAGGTATTGCAGATTTCATAATCACAAATTTCGCTGTCACGCCCTACTCTGCCCCCCTCCCCCTATCCAAATTTTCTAGGTGTACCTAAGGTTTTGGTGATTTTGAATATATTTGAGGTGTTGAGATTCGTACTAAATTCTTTTGAGCCACACCTGTACAGTGGTAGTTTTAGGCTTCAGTTTTTAATAATAGCAAATGATGGCGTGAGTTGAGCCGCGTCACGAGCGTACTTGAGCTTGGGTCTGTTTACACTTGCTTGATCTAATTCATTTTTCTTAAAACTTGTTTTCTCTTATGAGCCTCATCTAAAGGACTAAAAGTTCAAGTTAGAGGAGCGGACTCATTATCCACAAAGTTTGGAACCATGTGCCCATAGCCCTCGAGATTTCTTGATTATGAAAAAAAAGGTTCAAGTTGTTCAAGAGCAGCCACCTTATTTACTTTAGTCTGCAACACGCCACATCATGTGCGATCCCAACTATTTTTCTTGGCAAAGCACGCGGAATTTGTTTTGACAATGGTTAGCACGAGATTTGAATTCCAGACCTCTGCATGTTTTATCACCATGTTAAAGTTTGTAACTGTCTTCTCTAAAAGCTTAAAGTTTTAAAGAGAGCACACTTAGTTTAATTGTTAATTTGCAACAAAAGCTTTAATACATGTTCTTAACTTTTATAGAGCATGATATCCCGTATTTGTAGGCTGGCTTACAAGCAAGGTTTATTTGTTACCCTTTTATTGCTGTTAGTGAGAGCTCAAGTTTTACCTTTTCTATCTTGAACAGGACATAGAATTACCATCTCGAGATGAAGATGGCTCAATTCTGATGCAACCACCCTCCCCAAATTCCGGCGCTGAGCTACATTCACTCTGATATTAAAATCCAACTCTGTGGATGTGCATCTCAACGCGCTCTTGTATGTGTAACATGTTAAGTGTCTTGGCTAAGCTATGGTCCAAGTTCTAACTTGAATAATTTATCATTTACATCTTCAATTGACATTACAGACTGCATGTTGAATGCTTCCATATTAAACTTCATATATGTGGCTATTTGAGCTGTGCAGTAGTATATACTCACCAGTTTTACTGGTACAGTTTTTTCAATTTCCTTCTTTACTTGTTGCGTTTGGACATTCAAATGCCATTTACGAGACCTTTTGGTTGGGTTTGGCATCGTTGTTAGCTATGTTGCTCGGATCCGCCAAAATGTCGCTACTCTTATGTGGATCTTTGAAAATTAATGCATATGTAGAGGATTTGATACCGATGCAGTAGCATTTTTGGAGGATCCAATCAACATATATTGTTAAGGGTCGTTTGGTACAATGGTAGGATATCCCATGTGGGGGTAGAAGGGGGGTGGGGGAGGAATATTCCATGGGATTAGTTATCCCGTGATTATTATTCTTATTTCATGTACCAAACGACCTTTTAGCTTACATGAGACGTAGTTGGCAAAGGGTACAAGATAGAAATTGGTTGTATTTCCTTTAGGTGGACTTGCTACCCAATACCCATCCAATTTGGTGGGGGTACTAAAATGTGTGTTAGAGAAAAATATTAAGTATTAGCTTTTAGAAAAAGTTGCAAACTATTCAATTTTAAACTTATGTACATAATGAACTGAAAACTCCTTCATTTATAGAAGAAAGGAAGCCAACCTGCCTGATACCGGCGTAATAAATAGACTATCTACAATATAATTATTTTCATAACACAAACTACCCCAAATGTGTTATTCAGTTTTTGCAAAAATCTATAACATATGATTAATTTTTTTAAATGATTATTATAGAGCTCCTAGGGTAATACATCAGAGAAACTCTTCAACTTTTGACGTATTTTTACACATAGCTACATCATACAATCCCATTGAAAAAGAATTGAGATTTTTATACGATAGGTCATATTATAAAACTTAAAAATAAACAACATTCCAAAAATGATAGATTTATTTACCTTTATAGCAGTTATAAGGAATTAAATGTGATTTTCAAAATAAGTACTATAGCACAATTTCTGCAGTCAAACGTGATATCTTTCATTTAAACCAAAACCTACATTTAATACAACTACCATATAAACGTTACTGCTCCCGCTAAAAATGAGGAATCAGTTTTCTTTGTATACTAAAGTATTAATATATGGTATAATATTTTCTTTTGAGAAATACTATGTATTATATATAATGGTATTAACGTATAACATTATATATAACTAGTATAATGATACTTCGAGAAATAGTATGTATACTAATGTAATAATATACCTTTAATTTTTTTAATAAGAAAGTACTCCGTAGTATAATAATGATATAAAATTACTTGGTTTATAATATATAAATACCTCAAATATACATTATATTTTTCATGAAACATGTGGTTTTTATTTTTTTCAATACATAAAGACATATACTTTCGCTAGAGTTTATATTGTATAAAAAAGTATATGTACATTCTTTTCTAGTAAAAAATCCATGTATGAAAAGTAGAAATTGTGTTATGGAATGAATTAGTGTCCAACGAAAAAATAGGAAAAGATATTACCATTTAAATATGTTAGAGATTGGTTTCAAGAGAAAATATGGGGAAAATATTAAAAAGTACTATGGTCCTTTTTATTAAGGAAATAAACGCATTAGGTGCGTGATTATAGGTACATGGTTTAAAGGTATCTGCTAGGAATATAATTATTTAGTTGTCACTTTTTATGTAAAGAAAAATCTGAACGAAAACACTTCCAACAAAGTATATCGGTCCAGTATAATCTGCTGGAAGTTCATACACAGGTGCTCGAATCTCCAGTATATTATGCTGGAACTTTCCGCGTGTCGGAGTTCCGACATAATATGCTGAAAGTTGATACATAGGTGCACCGAACTCAAGTATATTATGCTGAACCGGTTTCTGTTGCAGCAAAATAGTGACTATTTTTCAATGACTTTGCAAACGCTGGCTATTTTTGAGTGACCAGTCCAAAAACTGGCTAGCCAGTGCAATTTTTAATAATTTTGAGCTTTCTAAAATTAAGGTAATCAATGAAATAAAAAAAAATAAAAAATGATTAAAGTAAAGATATATAAATATTCTGGTACTCTTAAAGAATTAGCCTATGACCAGAATTACAAGTAGAAATGCACTATTTAATAATCAAGAAACAAAATAGCGAGAATCCGACTCCTTTACTTCCTTGACGAATTGAAAAACAAGATTATGAATCGGTTTTAAAAGTCTTTTTTTCTCTTAAATTCCACGCGAATTATTACTTTTAAACAAATTTCATTATTCAAAATTTTCAAGATCTTGGGATTTTGAGAAGAGGCTGTGGAATATGAAGTGTATCTGGAATTTAACAGTTTGTTTGGATGGTTGTTACATATCGTTTCATAATGTATCGCATGATATTATAATATATTGTAATATATTATTTTGATGAATAAAATATTTGAATATATTGTATCGTTTGTCGTAGTTTTCATGATGTCATGCACCATCAATATGAAGATAAGTTTGCAATATTACAAAGAAAAAGTGAGGCGCGAGATAGAATTTTATATAAAAGAATAAGGTAAAGAATAAATAAGATTATTTAATAATAAGAAAGGACAACAATGAACCACACAAAATTAGTCATTATATAAAGTGACACTTTCGTCCTTACATAACGACAGACACATTTCGTTGATACATAACGACAAATACTTTTTGTCGTTAAATAATGACGAATTTAACAAAATGATACAATAAAATTTAAGTAACAATCATAATAAATATTATCTTTAAAATAACAATATCACAATATACAATAGGTAATACAACCATCCAAACAAGTTGTTAAGTAAAAACAAGATCTTTACATTTTTTTTGTTTATTAAATAAAAACATGGCGACCTCCTAACAATGTCATTGTTGACAAGATTTTAATGACACAACAACGTTCTCTTTTTGAACGAATTTCATACATCATGCACACACGTTAGAACTTGCGGTTTGTTTGGATTGTTGTTACATGTTGTTTCAAAATGTATCGTATTATATTATATCGTATTGTTTTATAATAAATATAATAATTGAATATACTGTAACGTTTGCCGTCGTTTCATCAAGTCATGTATCAACAATATGAAAAATAAATTTCCAACATTACCATCTAAAATAACGATAAAAAAAAAATTGTATTTAAAGTAACAATACGATACCATACAATAAGTAATAACCATCTAAACAAGCTGATAGAACCATACCGTAGACAAAAGCTTAGTATTTAACTACTTGTTTGGATGATTGTTACATATCATTTCATAATGTATCGTATAGTATTATATAGTTTTGTATTATATCGTTTGATGAATACAATATTTGGATAATTGTGACGTTTGCCATTATCGTTTCATGATATCACGCACTTACAATACGAAAAATAAACTTGCAATATTATAAAGAAAAATCAATACGGAATAAATTACTATATAAAAGGTAGCGTATGAAGGGTGAGATTGCTAAATATTTTGTACTATTAGTTTGAAAGAAAATAACAATTCCGTTTTTTTACTACTATATATATTGGAGAAACAAGAAGAAGCTGCCTAAAGCAATTTTCTAAAGTTTTTACCAAATTTCAATTCAAAAAATTTAAATATAAATTTTGAGATAAAGTCGTTTAAAGAGGTAGACCAACGAAGAGTGCGGCTGTATGGTATAAATTCTTTCGACCTTAATCAGGTTTTGCTTAGGAGTACTATTTTGAATCTTGATGTTTTATATTGTATACAAGAAGCACTTGTATATTTTTCCTGCTTATTGTATTGCTTAATATACTATATATTAATCAACGATGCATCAATATCAAATTAATTGGTATTATTGGGAGGGGGAAACAAGTAATGGAAAGGAAAAATGACATTGTATAGTCGCGGTAAAAATATAGTAGAAAAAATGTATAAAATATGTATATTTTTGTATATATACACATTTTGTATGTTATATACAAAAATTATACAAGTTTTATATACTTTTACGGCTACCAGATGTAAATAGTTTCTGGCGTTGCTAAAAGTGATAATACTGCATGAAAATTGTTCCCGCACCGGAGCATACAATATGACGACAACGACGACAACAACAACAACAACAACAAAAACAACCATAACATACTCAGTGTAATTTAAGTGGGAACTGGGGAGGGTAGTGCGTACCCAGACCTTAACCCTACCTTATGAAGGTAGAAAAATTATTTTAGATAGACCTTTGGCTCAGTGAAAGCGATGAAAAGAGAAACAATAACATCATATAATGGATATGTCAAATTCTTCTATCCAAGTGATTGAATTGAAACTTTAAGCATAAAGTGCATATTGTTTTCTCACCATTTGGTACAAGAAAGACATCACTAAATGACTAAATTGGAGTTTCACAATTTTCATGAGAGACTCAAAGTGATGAAAAATGACTTGTACCTATGCAGCGATAAGTTCTATTTCTAATTATTAATCCTCTATTAGGGCACTTATATTTTGAATTTGGAGAAAAAGTAGTGAGTTATTCCAATAAAACATGGAAAAAAAAGGCATTGTTACTTTTCAGCTTGTTTGGATGATTGTTACGTGACGTTTCATAATGTATTGTATTGTATTGCACTATGCTGTTTGACGAATATAATGTTTGGATAGATGTATCGTTTGTCGTCGTTTCATGATATCATACTTGCAATATTAGACGACGTAAAATTATTATATAAAAGAGGGGGGTAAAGTGTAAAGTATGATTATTTAATAGTAATAAGGAACGGCAAGATGAGAGGAAAAAGAAAGGTAACGATACCATCACACCAAATTCGTCCTTCCACAAAATGGTATTTTTCGTCGTTACATATTGACGGATTTAATAATACGATATAATAGAATTTAAATAAAAATCAAAACAAATATTACATTTAAAATAACAATACGATACAATGCAGTAGATAGATGCTGAAATTTAAGGCCCGTAAAGAAGAAGATTTTATGAGACATACTGATATATACATCTCATTTGAACCTTGTTTTGCATTTCTGCATATTCTGTAATACCTGCGGCTATTTAATGTAAATTCCTTTTGAGACTGATTCAGGGACTCTATTCATTGCACTATGTCCTCTCCGAGTGTATATGATAGGCTCGGTCGGACACAGTAATTTTGATCTATATGTATATTTGTCTTAAGAAATTCATAAAATATGTACGAATAATTAATTCAGAACTCGTTTAAGCTTAAAAAGATTAGATTCTCGAACCAGTAAGTTTTAAATCCTGACTTCGCTTATGCATTCTCAAAACTGGTGATCTCCATGAATGTGCTTTCTCTTGGGATACTTCAATTAATGGCTCCCCTGACTCAGTTCTGCTGGATGCTTAACATGCAGCAATGTTGGATAGAACAAAAGGGGAGCCTTGGCGTAACTGGTAAAGTTGTTGTCATGTGACAAGGATGTTACGTGTTCAAGCCGTGAAAACAACCTCTTACAGAATGCTGAATAAGAATAGTCCGACCCTTCTCCGCACCTCGCATATAGCAGAAGTTTAGTGCACCGAACTGTCAGTGTTGGATCGAACAATGCGATCGCAATTTCCACAAAATGCAGTGTAATAGGGTTAAATTCTATATATTCTTAAAAGTTGTAAATATATTTCTAGATATAAATATATTTGGTACTGCCTGAAATTCCGCAATCTAAGAAACTAACACGTACCTTGGTACAATTTGAGTATACAAACAAACCCCCACATTAGAAATTGATAAGAAAAAAAGTTACCCATAAGGCTGAGGTCTTTTTGGAAACAATCGTACAAAATTAATCTAAAGCCAATGATATCATACATCGACGAAGCGAGAAATTTTTTCAAGAGCGTCTAAATTTGAAAGAAGTAAAAATAGTTCTGAGAAAGGATGTTTCATATATGTTTTATATATATATATATATATATATATATATATATATATTCAAAATCTAATATTTTACTCATACAAACAATATAATTTTTCATAATTTTTAGACGAAAGGTGGTTAATTGATCGTCCATTGCAAAAGGTGTCTTCGACCTTGATATCAAACTATGTTAAGAGTTTTTATTAGCTGAGTTAACATAATAAATTAATTTACAGCCAAGCTGATGGTTCAATTTGATAAGAGTTGCAAGCGTCTAAGGTTAATCCTCTACCAAAATTAAACCTTCTAAAAACAAATTTCAAGAAAGCTGTTTTAGGTCATACAGAAACAACTTGACCGTTGCTTCAAGGCTCCGTTCAATTGTTTAAATTATTTTGAATTAATAGATAAAGGTTTTAAACTTGAATTAAAATAAAAAAAATTATCTTTTATTACCATGTTATCATACTTAATTCGGTTGATGATCATATGCAATCATATTAGGAATTTTTGTTATCTTAATTCAAATTATTTAAATACTACTTCGCCTCTCGCAAAAGAATAAATACTCCATATAACTATAAACTCTTTTACATTTAAAATCCTATAATTATAGTTCTTTAAAATACTGTAGCTAGATTTGAATAAAACGAATTACTTCTAAAATTAATGTAATATATAAGATACACGTCTATGTTTATCCAAATGATAAAAAAAAAATTTAAAAGTATATAACGAAGTAAATCTACGTGCCCGAGAAAGAAACATAGGCGATAATATGAAAATTCTTTACATATTGAAAACTAAGAACTTAAAATCCAAATTTAAAACGTGTATGTAATTTTTTTTTTTCATGCATTTACGTAGTCCTTAATAGTTTTCTGGGCCCCACTTTTAGAAAAGACAAATCAAAACCGCAAAAAAGGAAAACCTCAAAAACCCTTCCCCTCAAATTCTGGTATTTTATTGATCTTTTCATCTCGGTTCAAACTCCGGCAATTATTTACTGATTTTCTATTCAATTTTCTGTTCAAAATCTGATACTTCTACTGATTTTCTTTCAATTTCCGTTCAAAATTTAGTCAAATTGAACCCAGATTTTTTCACTCAAATGAACAAATTAATCATATCTGATGATTTCTGAGCATTCTTTTACAAATTTCTACTTCCTTCAATGGGGGCGTTAACGTCCAACAGGAAGCGAGGTAACGATTTTTTCTCTTCAAATTACAAAACCCAATTTTCAGTTCCTTCCAATTTCGACCACATTTCAAAAAAACCCAAATTTTCTATATATCAAACCCTAAATCCACCAAAATCAACTGTGCAAAGGTATTTCAAGTACCCGGATCCAATTAACCCGATTCGAAGACAAGTTCATGCTCCTTGTAGGCATTCAAGATTTGGGTCTAAGGGTATTTCAGCAAATTCAGCTCCTGAAATGGGTAATTTTGTATCAAGAGTGTATGATGAAGCTAAGAAAAGTGCTTTTTATAATTTAAGATGTTTGAAAAAAGTTAAGGAAGTGATATTTATTGATGACGATGATGCTAAAAAGGGTGATTTAGAAGCTGGGGTTTGTGAAAAGAGTGGTTTTTATGGTAATTTAGAAGCTGGGGTTTGTGAAAAAAATATTTTTTTTGGTAATTTGGAAGGTGGGGTTGGTGAAAAAAGTGTAATTTTGGGGCAAGAGGGGAAGGAGACTAATGGGGTTGTGGAAAGTTTGGATGGTGTTGTTGGTAAGGATTCGTCGGTGGTAACGACAGGTTTGGATGATGGAAATTTGAAGGAAGAGAGTGTAGGGAAGATGTTAGACACACTAGCGTTGAGGCCCACATCTGATTCTGCTTTCTATGTCCCTTTGTATAAGAAATTGCTTGGTCCAGTGGGGAAAATAAATGATAAGTTGAAAAGACTGCAGTTTCAGATTGGATATAATGAGAAGTGTCGCGAAACGTATAGTTTGTTGCGGTCTCAGAAGAGAGGAGAACATGTTAAACAGGTACTATGATAGAATCCGCTTTATGATTTGGTATTTAGTGTGCTTGCAGTTTAATTTCCTTATATTGATGCTTTTAACTTGCAGGATGTGATTTCAGAACCATTTGTGCCTCTCACTGAGGAGGACGAGGCTGAGGTATCACGTGCTCTATCTAAATCCAATCGGTATGGTTTATACACATCTCATTTTGTATGAATCTCAACTCTCTATTTTGCTATTTGCATTCTCGTTATATGTTTGTATTTGTCTTATTATGTGCAGAAGACTGGTTTTGGTGACCCATAAAAACTCCAATATTGATATTACTGGAGAAATATTGCAATGTTTAAGACCTAGGGAATGGTTGAATGATGAGGTGATATTTTATGCTCAGTTCCCTACCCCCGTTTTTTTTCCTGTGTGAGTGGATGGGGGGTTTCAAGATTTAATGGCGCTGAATATGGAAAAGAAGAAAAAAAATATAATTAGTTTTAATGTTATGGTTGACTTGTCCTTTGCAGGTTATCAATGTGTATCTTGAACTGTTAAAAGAGAGAGAGAAAAGGGAGCCCCAAAAGTTCTTGAAATGTCATTTCTTTAACACATTCTTTTACAAGAAGGTCAGTTCTATGAATTTCAGCTCAAAAATTTCAGTTCTACAACTACTGTGTTGATATATGGGTTTGGTCTATAATCTATGTTGCTCGGACTCTCCAAACATATCGCTAGGTACGTGTCGGATTCTCCAAAAGCAGTGTATTTTTGGAGAATCTGACACGGGTGCGCCAGTATTTTGGAGAGTAAAAGTGTGGCCGTGCTGATCATTTCTGTTGGCTGCTTTATGGATGTCCAAGAACAAGATTGTAAAATAAGTCTTTTGAAGTCATTAATATAAATAGAAGAGTTTTTGTCGAAATTGTGGAACTATAAGATGTATTTAATTACTCATGTTTATATATGTGTATATACATATAAGTTACTATTCATGTCTGTCTGCCTCTAACATTGTGCTCGTAGAAAAGATACATGGCAATTTTTTGTCTTTCTCAGTGTTTTGAACAGCGTGCGGCGACAAATAGCGACGAGGGCCCGCTTCACTGCAGCGAGAGGCGCGCAGCGAAGCGCTCTCCTTTTTGATGTGAAGCGACGATTTATACAAAAACATAAATTATTATATACATATAACTAAAAATTCAATAACAATAATATATTAATAAATATCATTCAAAAATTAAAGACTCAATAGATAGTCATACACTCATAGTTGATACTAGATTCATAAACTAAAGTCTAATAGTCTAAAACAAGCAACATCTATTCTTCCTCAAGATTTTCAAATTCAACAACTTCATGAATGTTAGCATTATATTGGCTATCATCTTTTTCATCCTCAGATTCTTCATCAATTAGGGACCGGCCGCTTGAACTTGCTACTCCCTTTCCCTTGTAACTTGAAGAACTCCCTCTAAGACCATAGATATTCTCCTCAAGTCTGCTCGCCATAGAAACAGTACCCCAATCAAGATCATCTCCTTCATACACTTCTTCATCTTCATGATTTTGGGGGCTCTAGTTAACCATTCATTTGCCTCATCAATGTTGTCCAACAAGATTGGATCAATGGTATCGCGAGCTTCATAATGGTCGCCTCAATGTTCTATTGTATTTAATATACACTAGATCATTGAGGCGCGATAGCTCAAGCCTATTCCTTTTCTTGGAGTGAATCTGCGCATAAGTTGTTTAGATTAATTAATAGATACTAATAGTAGTACAATATAGAATATATTAATAATATAACATCTATTTCTTACATGCTCAAATACGCTTCAGTTTCTCTCGCATCCAGATGCACTACAAGTTAGGCTTAGCACTTTGATGGCAAACTTTTGCAAGTTTGGAGTGTGGTGTCCAAATTGCTTCCACCATTCAACTATAGAAAAATATTTTAAAATTTAATTAGTATAAGTCAAATAAATTAAATTAAAGTTATAAGGATATCTATATTAAAGTTAGTTACCCGGCGACCTTATGTCTCTTGCTCTAATGGCCGTCTGTAAACCAAATATGCCCTCTGCTTGTGAGTACCTACCAAACTCCTCCCCTATTTGATCTATCGTTGTTGAATTAGGGACCAACTTCTCCAGACATGCATAGTATCCAATCCACACCTCTTGAGTCAAAGTATCATCTCTAGTGTTCTTGTAAAATAATCCCGGGTTTAGAAGATGGCCTGCTGCATGCAAAGGTTTGTGCATTTGATTCGTCCACCTGCTATCAATTATCTCAAAAACTTTCTCATATTTCCTAACCTCTCCCTCAAATGACGATGCAATAGACTCTTTGGCTCTATCCATAGCTTCATAAATATAGCCCATTGGTGGTTTTCTCTCCCCATCCACCATACGAAGCACCCTAATCAAAGGGCCACCAACTTTAAGAGCCCGAACGACATCATTCCAGAATGATGGAGAAATAAGAACTTTGGCAATTTCTCTCCCCGCAGCTTCCTTTGCATATCTATTAACTTTCCATTCATTCGAAAGAACTAGCTTTCTCAAGTTCTTCTTTTGCAAGTAAAAACTATGCAAAGTTAAGAAAGCCGTTGCAAATCTAGTCTTGGCCGGTCTCACCAAATTTCTTTCATTTGTGAATTTCCTCATCAAATTCAACAACAACGGTCTCTGACTAATGTAAGAATATACCTTGACGGCCTTAGAGAAAACTGTAAAGGTAACCAAAACAATTTTAGAGTTAATATTTAATAGGAAAACTGTAAAGGTAACAATATAGTTAAAGACTTTAAAGATAGCTATTTAAAGTTACCCGAAGCATATGGGTTCTCCTTGAATATGTCACCAAACATCAAGTTGATACAATGGGCAGCACATGGAGTGAATATGTCACCAAACATCAAGTTGATACAATGGGCAGCACATGGAGTCCAATAAATGTGTGGATACATAGTTTTCATCTTCTTATCCGCACTAACATTCTCACTAGCATTATCTGTAACAACTTGTACAACATTTTCCTTTCCAATTTTATCAATAGTCTTTTTAAACAAGCTGTACATTTTGTTACCATCCGTTGAAGAGTTGCTAGCATCGTGAGATTCAAGAAAAACACTCCCTCTTGGAGAGTTTACCAACACATTTATGACCAGTTTTCCATTCCGTGCTGTCCATTTATCCATCATAATGGAAAATCTAAACTTGTTCCATTCCACCTTATGCTCCTCAATAATTTGGTCTACCTTCTTCACCTATTTTTTAAGATGAGTTACTCTAACTTCATGATAGCTAGGAGGCTTCATTCCTGGGCCATGTTGTCCTACGACCTCAATGAATTTATCAGAAGTAGAGTAGTTAACACAGTTGAAAGGAAGCCCTGCATCGTAAACCCATGCTGCAAAGGCACTTACAACGCGATCCCTCAAAATCTTCTTGGCTTCTAAACCTGAACCTTTTTCACCTTTTCCCTTTCTTGTTGTTTTGCCGGGAAATAAAGATTGAGGGGACCTTTTGTCGCCGCACGTGACGTGGCTGACCCACTAGAACTAGTAGATATCTTTTGAGTTTGGGGGGGGGGGGGGGGGGGGGGGGGGGGGGGAGGTCCCATTTCACCATATTCATCCATTTCATCATCTTCATCAATTATATTCACCGGTGCTTCAAAATGCATTTGAGTTCTTGTCATATTTTTCTTTTCAACAAATGCTTTTATTTCCTCCCTAACCTCAGGCGGACATTTTGGACATTGTATTACATTTTTAAATCCACCTATCAATTGTTGCTTGTGACGAGTTATCCCACCATTATATGTTTTTTCACAAAACACACATTTGATTGCGGATCTTGATGAGCCAGGTATAGCATAATTCCAAGCTATATCATTTCGTTTATTACTATCGGATGACGCTATTACAACGTTGTTTTATAGAAAAAAAATATCAAGTCAATATGCAATTAATTCTACTCTATACGACTATAAATCTATAATATATAAAAATAGAGCAACAAATCAATAAGACAATAAGTTACTGCCTCCCCAACCTATTTTTAAAATCATAACAAAAAAAAAAAAATTAAGCAACATAGCAGGAAAAACAGAGAAAGAAGATAACCGAGAAAAACAGAGAAAGAAGTTACTGCCTCTGCTTGGTTTTGAAAAAACAGAGGAAAAAAATTTAAAAAACAGAGATGATGGAGAAACAGAGCAAAGAAAGAAGAAAAACAGAGCAAACAAAGAAAGAAAGAAGAAGAAAAACAGAGCAAAGAAAGAAAGAAAGAAGAAAAACAGAGCAAAGGAAGAAGAAAGAAAAACAGAGCTGGGTGAAAGAGACAAAAAACAGAGAAGAAAGAAGAAGAAAAAGAAAAAAGAGGACCAGCAATGGTGGTCGACCAGAAGAAGAAGAAAGTAGAAGAAGAAAGGAGAAGAAGAAGAAAAGAAAATAAAGAAACATACCTGGTCGCTTATGGCAGAGGCAGAGGCAGACGATGGAAGAAGAAGAAGAACAGAACCTCGAAGAAGAACTGGAGCAGAAGGGTCGCGTATGTATGACCTGATATAACCCAAGCCCTAATTTGTTGTTTTAGTATAAAAGATGCCTTTTATTGTGTTAAACCCAAATAGCGACGCCTCTGGTCGCCTCTCGCATCGCCACTCGCAACAGAGGCAGAGGCGCACGCTATTCTGCTTCGCAACGCAACAAACCCAGTGTGGCGCTACAGCCTCGCTACACGCCTTTAGCGCTGTAGCGAGCGCTATTTATAACACTGGTCTTTCTTAATAACAGACTCATCTCATCAAACCTATGGCTGGCAATGGCTTACAATATGCTGTTAGTACTTTTCCTGGTATCTGCAGTTGATTTAGATGATGTATGAAATGTACTGACCAGTGCTTGCTCCAATGCACTCTGTTTGCATAAGCTTAGGCCAAGAGTAGAGTATGAAGTTTTTGTATTCTCTATCACAGACTCCTTATCTGATCCATAACTACCATCGTCGGTAGTTCTCTCATTACCAATTTTTTTCCTAGACCTAATATATTCATGAATTGTTTTTGTTCATGTACTGATCTGATTTTGCCTCTTAGTTCATGCTCTACAATGGATGATCTATTGTTATTGACACCATTTAGTTTCTCTTTCTAAAGTGGTCAACTTGTTATTAGGTTTAATAAAAACTATATGATCTAAGTTGCTCAGTTTACAAGGTTGCAACGTCAATCACTGATTATTATCACCTTACTGGAAACTATGTGTTGAGATTTTGAATGAAAATCTGCTCATTTTCGTGGAAATACTTCTACATTTTCAGTTGATAAGTGGCAGGGGAGGCTATAACTATCAATCTGTGAGAAGATGGACATCCGAAAGAAAGCTGAAATACTACCTAATCGAATGCGATAAAGTAAAATGTTCTGTCATTTGTTTCCTTTTCTTAATATGTTTTTCCATATTCTATGTACTAATTTGATTCTCCTAATTAGATATTTGTCCCTATCCACAAAGAAATACATTGGTGTTTAGCTGTTATCAATAAGAAGGATAAAAAGTTCCAATATCTTGATTCACTCAGAGGAAGGGATACTCAAGTGTTGAAAGTGCTGGTAAGTTTGGTATCTCTACAAAGGAAAACTTATCGAGACATTTTACCTTTTTTATTCTTAATATTAATATCTTTTGAAGTTTTCCTATTCTCTTCTTTCTTGACCATAATATGCAACAAAAAAGAATCTAGGTAATTTGTGACTGAGAAAATGGCATTGAGGAAAGAGCAGATCTCATGTTTCTTGAATTTTTGCTCTAGCTTGAGTGATGTTACAGCCTGTTGATATCTTTGTGTAGGCTAGGTACTTTGTTGATGAGGTGAAGGACAAAAATGGGAAAGACATTGATGTTAGTTCATGGAAGCAAGAGTTTGTGGAGGACCTTCCGGAGCAAAAGAATGGGTGTGTAACACTTTGGTCTAATGATTTTTAAGATTTGTGAACTTATGTTTTATGCCCATTTTCCCCCAGTTCTTGAGGCTGTTGCTAGATTTTCTTTTTATGCTACCAATTTGAGTCACTTCAGATTTTCTATCACTTTTTGTGTGTTATCGTTTGATTAAACTGGTGAACTTTCATTGTGAACAGGTTTGACTGCGGTGTGTTCATGATAAAAAATGCTGATTTCTACAGCAGAGATATAGGCCTCTGTTTTAATCAGGTAAACCGTGTGCTGCATCGTTATGTGATGCTTTCTTACCCTTGACGCATTACACATACCAACTCTGAGTGGGAAGACAGAAAAGTTTGGTTTTGAGTAGGGATTGGAATTTAAGAGTCATTGTTGGAATTAATTTGTACCACTGACACATTGATTTCGTATGCCGAAAACTATTTTTAATCTTCTATTGCAATCTGCTCACAAAAATAAAACCTTTTCTGCAAACTATGTTTTATCACCATTCTAAATTGTGCGGCTACGTTAACTCTTCTCAAAAGTTTGAGGAAAGCTTGAGCAGATAGTATGTTTGCACTTGGTAAAGATAAGTCAGTATATGTAGTTGTGAGATATGAAACGGGTGTGAAGGCAGCACATCAACACCAAAATAATACGAACTCACTGTGTTTCAATTTAAATGACACATTTTCCTTATTAGTCTGTTCCAAAAAGAATGACACATTTTTATAATTGGAAATAATTCAAATTTAAACTCTTCATTTTACCCTTAATGAGAGATTTTTATAACCACACAAATATCATGACCCACAAAACCCCTTAAGCTTTTAAGACCACAAGTTTCAAAAGTCTTTTTTTTCTTCCTTAAACTTTGCGCCGAGTCAAACTATCTCATCTAAATTGAAACGAAGGGAGTAGTATTTATACTAACATGCTCATTGACTTTTTAAAGGCGGTCGAATTTTCCATATGGAAAGGAGGTCATTATCTCTGGAGTAGGCTAAATAAGAAAGTTGGTCAAACAAGATGAGACCAAGTAGTATTGTAAAATGACATTTTTCCTTTCCATCAACCTGTTTCTTTCTTCTCTCCTTGAAGACCATTTTGGTTTATCATTTTTGAGTCTCTCGTCCTTGATAATTTACATGGTTTCTTATCCATCTCTTTCTTCATCATGGACTAGTATTTCACATCTATTTCTACCTATTGAAGGCTTAGATCATTGTCATGGCATTAGTAAGAGGTGGCTGAATTTCTTTACTCTAGCAATTTGTTTGCAACAACTGGACTACTCCCCCGCCTCCCCAAAAGAGAAAAAACAAAATGCTTCATTTGTTCAATTTTATGTGATATATTTTCCTTTTTTTAGTCTGTTCCAAAAGAGAATGATGCCGTTCTATTTCTTGAAACAACTTATCTTTGAGCTTCCCATTTCACCCGTAATGACGTGATGCTATGTTGAGACCACAATATTCAAAAGTCTTTCTTTCTTAAATTCTGTACCAAGTCAAACACCTTCATATGAAATGAAAGGGAAGGAGTAGTTTGTTTGCACCATCTAGCAAGTTGTATACTTTGGAAACTCTCAGCTTGGATTAAATTGAAGATTTTTCTTCCCTTTCCTTTTCTTGGACTTTAATTTCTTTATTATCTGCTTTTGGGGGTTGTGGTTGGGAGAGGGACGGGGTTGAGTGTTTTCTGCGGAAAAAAAGAAAAAATGCTAATCAAAAGTTTAAACGTTGTTTCTTCTTCTTTGTAGGAAGACATGCCGTATTTTAGGTTGAGGACGGCGAAGGAGATCTTGAGGTTGAAAGCAGATTAAACAATCCTGAGCATGCTCCTTTTTTGTCATGTGATATATCCTGTTTCAACAAAGGAATGATTATATAGTTCAATTGTTGTGTGATTGACGCGAAGCTAACTATTCCTTGAAGACCTTTAGTGTGATTTGTCAAAGTGTTATTTAAAATCTTTAGCTGGTTAGTATCCAAGAAAGGTTTGATTTTGTAAGTTGAGTTTGAAAGTGCTTCATTAGGTTATTTTTTAATTCAGTCTTTTTGGTCCCCATAAAGCATTCAAATTTCACTTTAGATGAAATTCACAGTTGTAAACATGTGCTTCTTTATATTATTTGAATGAAATGAGATCAAAGATTTGTTTTCTGCAACGAATGTCTAATACCCTCATATTCCTCATATTCATGTATGGCACACATACAGAGGTATCGCGTGTTTTGGATTGCGTTATCTTATTTTTCCCCCATAGCCAAAATCTTATCATCAAAGATCAGTAAAGTTTATTCTGTAGCTAGGTTACTCCATCTCTTTTGTATGTAAGTTGGGTGGTGGGAAGTGATTTTTTCAACTCCTGCTGTTGCTCAAGTGCATAACTAAGGTAAGCTGTGCTGATGAAATATTGTTATGAATGATCATCATTGAGTTGATTTTGTAAGTTACTATACTAGGAAGGCTTGATTTTATTAGTTTGGCATGGTTTAATTCAAGAGATAACAGGATCAAGAATCTTGATAGGGCAGTCCGGTGCACTAAGCTCCCGCTATGCGCGGGTCGGGGGAAGAGTCGGACCACAAGGGTCTATCGTACGCAACCTTACCCTGTATTTCTGCAAGAGGTTGTTTCCACCGCTTGAACCCGTGACCTCTTGGTCACATGCAACAACTTTACCGGTTACGCCAAGGCTCCCCTTCATCCCCTTCATCAAGAATCTTGATAATCAGATAAAATATGATGGTGATTGAGTTTTAGTCTATACTTTGAAAGTCTTGTTTCCCCAAATTCTCTAAGAGGAAGTTTGAAGTAAACTACAAATCACTGGAATGAAAGGAATGAAATTTGAGCTTTGGTTGTTGAGTTGCTTGTGCACAATGATGATCTAACCAAAATGGTATGGGTAAATGATTCCCAAGGTTTAGCAAAAAGGAGAACAAAATTGTCGCATGAAGATCTTGCTTTGGTTCCCCCCCCCCCCCCA